>NNCF01126490.1:1129518-1158994 GCA_002313205.1 Laupala kohalensis
TGAAGTTGATAAATGGCATGCTTTGTGACAGTGTTACCAGATTAATAATTATTAGTTATAATTGTTTTTGTTATTAATAATACCACATTAATAAAATTAACAATACCATATTAATATCTTAAGTAAATATTAACTATTGTTATTAACAATACCAGATTGTTAATTATTTATTTGATGCATTTTACTAAAAGGTAATATTTATAAAATTTGTGTCGTAAAACCATAATTTTTAAACAAAAGTGTTCCCCGGTTAACCCTCCCCCCTAGATTACGGTCTAGATCCGATACTGAGAAGTAGTAATTAGAAATGAGAATTAAAACAACACAACACACTATAATGAAAATTTTCTAACGGTTTCCAACTTTCCGCTTAAAACTTGAAATATTAAAGCTTTTCAAATGACTTTGCATATCGATGCCCTGCAACTGAAACTTTGTCCGTGGCAGCGAGCATTTCGAAGGTGACTCGAGAGTCCGGCGTCAATGGTGCAGAGAGGGTGGGAGGGATCGGGGGGGCGATGCATGTGACGTACCTGGCGCGATCTGCCTCAGACGCCTCTGCAAACGCCATGTCACGTGTCGTACGCTAGACGCCTGTCTACGTTGTGGACGAGGGTTTCTGGGACACGGAAACTACACCAACTATCCTCCTATCACCAGACATCACCAGCGGCCGACGCCTCCACTGGTGACCCCAGACACGTCTCGAATAGAAAGGTAAATAATAACTTTATGATTCTGCTGGTCGTTCGCATCCACACAAATCAATGACGTGATTGAGTCACATGGAGTGAAACTTAAATGCAGCTTCCCGACATCATACTTCTCTGGAAGGATGTGCCCATATCGATTCTCGATACCTAACAATATCAATGTTTTGAAAACTCGCGATTATCTCGATATGTTACGTTACGTACTGTTCGATTTCAAAATTCCCCAAAATAAAACACTAAATTTATGTACTTGTTAAGAAAACTTTTCCTTAAAATATTTGTATTTTATGTCTCTTGGGCAATTTTTAATCCATCGCTGCTTATAAGTAAATCATTCGAGGCTTACGATCTTATGAGGGAGATATATTTAAGTCTTAAATTACTTATCTACTTTGACAATATAAATGCACGTTAATAGTAGTACAATTGCTGATTATGTTCACGCAAATAATAAAAATGCTTAAAGATATTCTTGGGTTCAAGACAAGGCATATTAGTATAAGACCGAAACAAAGGTCGAAACACCATCAGGAAAATGGGAAGACCGATGAAAATAATGACCAGATGAAAATACTGGGAGAGAATAATTTCTAAACCCCCACACTCCCCTGCAATTTGAAAATCTTCCCTTGAACCTTGTATCTCAAACTGGGATCCATTGAAGAACCATGATGCACTGCCATGTTGAAATTTACAAGAAATTGGCGATCGAAACGTCTCGTGCAGGAGGCGAAATTTTAAGAAATAGTTAAACCACAGAAGATTCACATATCTCATCGAAAACACATTTAATGACAAAAATATTTTTGCAATATTATGAATATGTCTGTCAAAATACGTTTTGGGAACAGTAGTCTATGTTAATTTGAATAAATGGTAAAAAATCGTTGAGTAATCCAAAGAATTGTAATGAGACCCGTCACATAAGAAATACTGAAAAGTTAAAGAATTAAAGCCTTTAATGAGAATGTAAATAACCTTGTCTTTCCCGTATGTGATAATAATAATAATAATATATTTCTTTACTGCAAATGAGCAGATTACCTGGTGGCAGTATATAAGAAAATACAATACAAAAATACACATCACAGAGCACTGAAATAAAAAGTTGTTAAATAAATCATTTAACTATATGATTAAACTAATATTAAAGTATTAAGTATAAAAAACATTTTACCCTGAAACATCTAAATAATTGATTTAAAAAACTTATTATATTTCACTGATGACACTCGATTTTCCCCTTTCGTGCACTTCACTTCACATTTCCCTTCCCTCCTTTTCTCAATCACTTATTTCCCTCGCATCACTTCACTTCACTTCACTTCACTACCCACTACCACTCCACTAGCTTCCCATCTACACTAACGTATCCATTCTTCCAGAACTTGCCTAATCCTTTTAATTTCTCTGCTCCCGTTTTCTTAGAACGTTTTTTTAATTTAAGAGAGGTTGCTGATGTCGATAGCGCTCCCACGACATTCGCAGGCAAATTGTTCCAGTCCCTGATTGATCTATTGAGAAAGGAGTATTTTCCTACGTCGGTTTTTTGTTTCCTTACGAGAATTTTGAAAAAGTAATCTTGTCTACACAATCTTGTCGGTTTTTCTAAACGTTCATTGACATCCCTCCACGCTGGTTCGTTTATAAGTGTACTGTGAGCATCGCACCATCTTTATCGAACCCAGCACCAAGATACTTCAAGTATCGATGGCAAGCACTGCTCACTCGGTCGCAGTGTCAATGCGAGCGTTTCTCATCCGTCAAGGGCTGACCGCCATGCAGTGCTACCACAACACTCTTGGAGAAAATCGCTATCCGTTTGATCCCATAGACAGAATTGGTAAATTGAACTGCATATTCAAAAACACACAGCACATCAAAGGTTGCACGTTGAAGTAGAGAATTCAGAGCGGCACAGTTCGCATTATGTATAGAGAGTAATAAAAATATTTTTTTAACGGACAATATAACGCGGAAACTAATAACACTGAAATACAAAAAAGATTGACGGGGTTTGAATTTCACTCCAAACAGCCGAAAAGTCAATCACGTGCATATGGAACACAGATTGACAACATCAAGATAAAATAAATAGTTTACGGTGTAATGATATGTAATCATTTCTACGTCAATCACCATATTGATAGCAATTATTTGAAACTATAGCCGATGCGGCGTGGATTAAATTATTTAATGTCTCGTTGGCCCAGTGTTGCTTGTATGGCAATGACGTACAACAGAATCAAAACGGAGGCACTTTTCATCAAAATGGTAAAATACGAATAATGATTTCAATAAATACAATTTCCCCAGTATAATTCTACCCTTGGACCTTGCGGTTGCTTGGTTTGCGCAATATCCCCAGCAATAATTCGGCTCTCTTATTTGAAAGAATATGAATTTGGAATATTTATTTTCTAATTTCAAAAGAGCACGAAACTGCTACTGACGAATGTTTTCGCAACCCAAACAACTTTCTTTCACAAAAATTAAATGAGTCGTTCTCAAAAAGAAATCCTGAAACATAACATCCAATTATTGCTGGCGTATTATTACAGGAGTACTAGGTGAGTTTTAAACTAGAATTGTAACGCCAAGAATAATTGAAAATAATTTACCGCAGGACCCAAAGCAACCGCTTCTATGAGGTAGACATTTTGTCCATCTCCAAACATATCACTTCGATATCCGATAATAATCGAAGCAAGGAATCCTTGAAAAATATCCGAAGCAAAACAGAAGAGGGAAAGAAGTGAGCAAATTAAAAAAGGTGTATGACACTAAGTACAAAAACCTCTACTCCGGGATTACAAATAGACAATCGAATAATATGAATTAATTTACCACAATCCCCAATAATATGTTTCACAGACAAAATCTATGGAGGGGAAATCTATTTAAACATTTAAAATTCATAAAGAAATAGACAAATATATTAGAATACGTTATTTAAAAGTAATAAAATCCGGGGGGGAAACGTTTTAGCGGCAATAACAGTTTTCCTTTTTTTCCATTAGCCATCTTTTGTCATTATTTTCAAGAATTACTATCACCCCTTTTCTATGTTCCTTCTTCTGGAATGAACTTGATGAATTGCGATAGAATGATGAGATGCGCAGTTGATAACTTTCATTTTCTATACGACTCCCTTTTTCTCCGAAAAAATGTTTTTTTTTTGTATTTCTAGTGAATAATACCTAATGACAGACTAGCAATGGAAATGTTCACAGAAGTCACTTACAACGCATCACTATAAAACCCGATTTATTTTTAAATTTCAAACTAATTCAAGACACGGTGCTCGCTGCCAGGAACATTTCAAATCACGTGACGTGATAAAAGAAACAAAGAAATCGACAACGATGATTTTATGTTGATGATGATTGTTGATGTTGATTGTTGATGATGCGCGCGAACGGAGCCAATTCAGAATTCAATCAACAGGGTTCGATGAGAGAAATTACTAGACTGAATTATAACGACATCGCTAAACATTTCTCTCGCATTAATTTTAACTTAAATTTGAAGCACTTTTAAGTACAGAAGTTTAAAAACCTTCGTACTGAGTTTTACATTGAAGGTAATCATTTTATAATATTCCTTGATATGAAGGGTTTTGCGCTGAGCCACCAAATTAATTACCAATAGCATACTGTAAGTACTAATGTATTAATAATACACAACTCATGTAAATGAAAATCTAAGAAACTAAGGAGATAGTAATATTTTCCCAAAGTGTTCACGATGTAACTTGCTGATTCAAAAAATTGCCAATTTTCGTCACATCTTCAACATAAGATACTTCACTTTCTCGCGCGTCAGAAATGTAGAGTTGAAAAGACGCCCAAATAGAAGTTTTTCCTTCACCAAAGTATCAAGTAATAATCTGCAATAATGTTATTGATCGACAACTTTCCCGATGCGTTCGCTGTGGCCCTACACCTGAGGTCCCAAACCTTTCTGTTTCGTGGGCCACTTGCGATGTTTTCCGGTTTCGGCTAATCTAATATTGAATTTTTGCCATTTCTTCAACAACGTCAAAAGTGTTTTTGACACCTTGTATAGTGCTACTCACTTTGAAAGATCTAAATTTATAATTGTAGTGTGAAAAACAGAAACACGTTTCTTTGTATACATTTATTAATTGAATTCAAATTAAAACCAACCAAATTCATATTTAGCATCTATTACATAAAATAAATGTTTTTAGTGGAAGGGATGAACCTGATGCTTTAATAATAAACGTGGCATCAAATTAGTTAGGTTTAATCTCAGTTCACCTCGGACAGTGATGTCCAGTCTGTTTCTTTGGCAACTGCGCTGAGAAATCTTTCCACCATGCATGAAGATGGAAAAGCAATTAAAAACTTTCTCACGATGTTCCATAATACGGGATATTAACATGTATGACATACAACCACTGTACGTGGATTATTCAATCCACAATTAAAGCCACAATTAAAGTCACGACTTCTGCTTAAATGAGACCCCTGATATGGGCCCCTCGCAGGTCGTAGATGACCCCTCTGGGGGTCGATAGACACCCACTGTTGCTATCAGTGTCCTACACAATAATACAACAAATTCATAACATTAAAAGCGATTTATGAAGGAAGATGAATTACAACGGTATGGCGTATGACTGAAAAAAAAACCTAGAAATCCTTCTTCGAATTTTTTAAACCGTCCTAATAATTCATAAAGGTTCTAAAGTTTATTTTTAAATTATTCTTATAAATATTAAATACATCAATTGTTCTTGAACTTATTACACCAGTACTTTCAAACTTCTACACTATTTCCCTACGTGCTATTATTGTTTCTTATTATTCACAGACGTCAAGTTTTATCCATCGCTCAACCATCGCACAGCTGTGTACGTCAATTCCGACTCCTCTTTCTCTTCGGGTAGAAGAGGCTTTTACGTGCATATGCTCCCAAAACTTCTGTATCAAGGAGAAGGTGAATTGTAAAAAATTATCTCAAATTTAGAGTTAGAAATACGATTTATAAACAATTCATTCCGAATAATATCTAATTCTATAATAAAACGTACTTGTGATCTATATATTTTTTATTTTATTAAATACAAATTTGTTGGTACCATGTAGCTGACTTTTTATTCATATATAACAAACAGGTCGACATTTTCAATCGTCCTCTACCTCAGGGTCTTTGATCGGAACTGATTGCTTCCGGAGAGTAAATTAGTTTAGTTGGATAAGTTTAGTTGCTGAGGCGATGCTAGTATTCATTATTGAGAATAATAACAGATATGGTGTTGTCTACTAGTACTATATATATTCACAAGAAAGTAGTTCCGTCATCTTAGCTGGTGGAAGTACTTTCTTTTTAATAAATATTGTACCAGTAGACAATATCTAAACCGTAGTCAAGGGGGGGGGGCAATTGGGGAGCATTTCTATTTCAAAATCATTTAACACAAATTTTATAAATATATACAAAACATTTTATAATTTTATAAATATAACACAAATTTTATAAACATTATCTTTTAAATAAAATACGTTGACTCATCAAACAGATAATAAACAATTAACAATATTAAATAATAGCTAAACGTATTCATTGTTTAAAGAGGCAAAGCATGCCATTATCTAATGAGAGTTCATGTCCAATTGGGGGNCCTACGTAGATCTCCCACTGAATACGAATCTGCCATTTATTCTCAATAAATTAGTTTATTTTCCTCAACGCGTTCACATGCAGATTGTAACTGCTTTGCTGACAATAACTTTATTATCATTCTAACCCATCCGTCCATCCCACAAGAATCCACTGGTTGTATCCCCGCCATTATCCATCACAAAAGCCTCTATTGATTCGAGTGCTCGACGCCGCCCGGGGCTACCCACCGCCTCCGCCCAACGGCTCTGACCTTTCCATAGTTTACATATGGATATGAAGGCAAGCTGCTACGCGCTCTCACTCCGACAAATGCGCGGAACGTTCCGACGTGCGGGCGGCAGCTTTCCTCCAAACTCTGCGTTTATTTGCGAAACGTGACATTCATCACCGAAACGATCTCTTCCCCGATGCGAAAATATCGCTAGCGATTCATCGACTCGAAATGTCAAACAGAGCATCGAACGTTCGTCCAGTGGAGAGGGAAGGAGAGAGGGATTACGCCAAAGCGCCACGACGACAACAGGACGCAACAGCAGGTGGTGTTTTAATTCTAGTGAAAAACGTATTTCGCATTTCCAAGTTGATCTTTCCCCTCCACACACACACACTCCTGGCATCGAAACAGTAGCAGTGGCATTCCTCTCTTGATTCACCAAGATCTTACCATCATGGCCGCTTACAAACCCCCGAACAGACGCCTAACATTTCTCTCTCGCCTCTTTCCTTCCAATTTACCAGTAATCCTCTTAGGCGATGCAAACGCTAAGCATTGCTCTTGGGGATGCACGAAATCAAATTTATCTCAAGCAAACTTACTAAATTTTTCAAATAGCAATAAGACAATTAAAATTGCTCCTCCCTCCGAGACAACTTACTATCCGTATGATGTAACGAAAATTCCGGACATCCTCGATATTGCACTATCTAATTTAACCCTCCCTCTGTTTAACAACTGTGTTCATGAACTAGGTTCCGATCACATACCCGTCATTGTATGATTTCAATGGCGCCTTCCTCCCGTATCCCCTACACCACAGTTATCCACTTCAAGAGCAAAATGGAACGAATTCCAAAAGTTCCTGGACGATGATCTCCCACCCATTCAAAGTCTAACAAACTCTACAGATATCGTCGCAGCGGTGACTCATTTTTCCTCATAGATTGTCTTAAATGCAACGCCTTCGTCATCGACATTTCTTTTAAAGAACACAACCCCCCCCCCCATTACCCACAAGATTTTAAAGATCTTCTAGAGAAAGAGAACAAAGCTCGGAGGTTACGGAATAAATTACGTCTCTCTCGCCTTAAGTGTGAATTCAATCACCTATCGCGAATGTTCAGAACTGCCCTTTACTCATACAACTTGAACTTATACAAGAAGCGTAATAAAATCTTTCCTCGCAAAATAACTCCCTATAGAAAGCATCGAAAAATTACTCCGTAGCAAAAAAAAATATTCCACCACTTCAATCCGATAACACTAAATGTTATTCGCAAAAAGACAAATCCCAATTACTGACTAAGTATTTTGCTTCCACGTTTGTAGATAATGATCTTAACGATCCTCAACGCTCATCAAAAGTATCTTCCTATTGTTCTGCGCCAAACTATGATGTTCCAAATCCCATAAAATATGTCTCTCCATCCGAAATATATTGGATTATCAAATCACTACCCAAAAATAAAGCACCAGGATATGATCGTGTCACCCCGGTAATGTTAAAAAATGTATCCAGAAAAGCTCTAGAATTCTTAAACAATATTTCCAATTCAATATTACAAACGGGACATCTTCCCACGTCGTGGAAGCTTCCAACAATAGTACCGATTCAGAAACAAGGCAAAAAAAAATATTTTAACGTCAAGCTATCGTCGAATTAGTCTCCTACCTACATTATCAAAAATATGCGAAAAAACACGCATTTTTCAACGTACAAAATCTGTTATAAGTAAATTAAAAATAATTTCGCTGTACCAATTCGGTTTCGTAGCTAAACATGCTCCCCCCAACCAACTACTTAGACTAACCGATTACATTCTCTCTGCCTTTCAAAAAGGATAGTATACCCTAGCTGTATTTCACGATGTAACTCGACCGTGTCTGACATTTATGTCTTATCTATAAACTTTGACAACTGCGTACACCTACTTACCTAGTCAACATCATTAAAAGTTTCCTATCAGATAGAACGTTTAGGGTTAAAATTGATGAATTTTATTCAAACCCGTACGTCACCAAAGCAGACGTCCCACAAGGTTCTACCCTATCTCCAGCACTTTTAAATATCTTCAGAGCAGACCTGCCACTACATTACCACAAAAATATTGATTTATTCGCCGACGATACAGTTCTAATCAAATCCGGTCCGTCCATTAACAACTTAAAACCTTCCCTTCAGGATCACTTAAATTCCTCGGAAAAATGGACAAAAATGTGCAAAATACTTCCGGACCCTTCCAAATCGCCTGCAAACATTTTTCCCTTCGTTTTCCAACATTCCCTCTTCCATTATCTACAAATAACGTCAGTATTTCCTGGTCACCCCCGCAATCCTCGATCAGGTACTTCGGTTTACACCTCGACACAAAAATCAACCACTTGCTCAACTTCAACCGATGCTCCTCTATAAGCTGCGAATCTTCACTCGTCCTCCTCAAAACTAGTCTTCGACCCCTATTACTATACACTTGCCCCGTATGGTACAACATCCGCAAAATTCAGGTTTTTTAAAACGAAATACTCCGTTTAGACACCAAAGCACCCTGGTTTATCCGAAATTCCTCTATTCATAAAGATTTGAAGATTTCTTTCATCCACGACTACATTCACGCAATATCAGGTGATCTCTTTATTTTTTATTCTCTTCGAATAATCCCAGGCGCTGCGCACTTCCACATCGGCAAAGTCGGTCCCCTCACTACCAGAATAGGCAACCGTTACCCTTTGCACTTATATATTTAACAGATCGCTCTGAGATTTAATCCACCAAATTCGGAAATTCTTAGGTGGTGCTCAATGAGTTTCCCCAATCTTACTTGTCTGTCTTACGTTTTAATAGTTGTTGTAGTATTTTATTGTGCAAGTGTAACCATCCAACATCAGATAGAGCTGTATAGCTGAGCAATGTATACTCAACCGACATTTAATAATAAAACAAGCGCCACGAGGGGAGGAGGGAGTTACCCATTTTCAAGAACAAAAATTTACTTTACTGAAATCCGTTACCCACAATATTAATTTCTATTGTGGACGGACAAACAAGAAAGTGCACCATAAAATGCTAAGAAAACAAAGCAACATTGAATTAGATAAAATTTAAAAATTTATAACGAATGTCCTTGTAGGCAGTTATTATTTAATTTTATGGGACGACGAAAGCGTTATTACAAGCGGAATCTTTTTGCAGGGTGAAACATAGCGGCAGAATTAGAATTTTTAGGTGCGCTTCGTTTTTCTTATGGTAAATTAGAACTTTTCGAAAAGATACCGCGGCGTGAAATTTAGTCTATTCGTTTTACGTTTTATTTAATGAAAAACACACAAAAATACTGATATAATCGTAAAACCTACAATGTGAATTCGTGAAATGCAGAGCGGAATGGAGAACAGAAAACCCGAAGAAGAAGTAAGCATGACCATCATGTTTCGCTCGAACGACTCCGCACTCGGGGAATCCCCGCGCGATGACAGCGCTGTGATGCTATCGCCTGGAGCCTGTTTAATCGCAACTACTCACGCGCACCGTTTCCTGCAGAGCGACGAGGGACGTATCCCTCCATACGAAGCGGAGGTCACTCAGAATGATTCAGTGAGCTTGAGTCATCTGGGGTGGTTATTGGTTAACAGTAAATAACAGCACGGGGGTGAGGAAACGTAATAAGCAACTCCTGAAAGAAATTACTCTGATGGATACGGAAGGGTGAGACGTATTTATCTCAGGGATTCGTGGTTTTGACTTCCGGAAACCAGAGGATGTATTGGCTACCAAGGAATACATTCCATCAGCAAACATGCAAGATGAAATTAATTTTCTTAATCTCGCCAACCAAATATTTATTATTTAAGTTTAAAAAATAAATAAACATAGTAAATATTTATTTCGCAAAAAACAATAATACAAAAAATCAATGGGAAATAATACAAACTTAAATTATTACAATGTTTGACTATACTAGACAGACCTATATTTTATTGGCTACTGCTTTCGGAATCTAGAAAGATTATTTAACTCTAATACTAAATATATGGTTGACGAGACTAAAAAAAATAATTTCATTTTGGATTACGCCAACTAAACGTCACCAACACGATTCATATTTTTAAAAAAAATTAAAGCTCGTTGCACAAGCAGGACTACAGCTAAACCAAATAGATATGAAACACAACAAGGTTTACTTGATTCCGACTTTTATTCAAAGGATTTTTGTTAAGCCAAGCATACGATTTCAAACATAAAAATACATGAAGTATTAAATACCAAATACTTAAAATTAATCATAAATGGATCCCGTCAAACGAAACGTATAAAACAAAAAGGGATCATTTATACGAGAACTCAAGTGTAGTTACAATCTGGTATTCACAGATTATTAAGCACGAGAAATACAACTGAATAACATTTTACGTGTCATGCAAGTGATAGCACAAGAGAATGGAAGGATCGTGGGCAGAATTCAGATATCCAAGACTTCATGCGGTCCTTCATACAACTTAAAACGTCCGAAGATGGAATAACAAGCGTAGCTCAATTGCCGTGTTTGATAATTAGTCCCTCTGTGGCTCATGTGGTAGCGTTCTAGCTAATCACCAAGTCATCCCGGGTGGAATCAGAAAAAATTTGTAGCATTTCAATGTCCCGGTTGAAATAGCTGAAAAGGGAACCTACCTTCCCACATATATCATCTATAGTGTCAATAACTATTACAACTGCCCCTACTAACCTCTCCACGTTGGCCAAGTTGGTAAACCCAACAAAGCGTCCCACCTACTAACAATAGTCTACCAATCAACTCCAGCTCCTATCGCTCCGTGTAGACGAGCTTCCAGAGTACTTCACAAGGATTGGGCGAACACATTTGGAAAAGAAAAAAGAAAAATTCGCAACGGCCGGAGTCTATAGTATGTTTGTTTCCACGACACCTCAGTTTACCGGAACTGAACTTGAGAATTCAACTTCGTTTCTTTTGGAACAGAGCGCCAATTCTGGACATTTCATTCCGACAATATTTACTTCCAGCAAGTCACTTTTAGATCTTTCCAAATCTCCAGCGAACCATATCGCCTGAAGCAATCACAGAAGCACTGCCAGGAGAATCCCGGAGATCGTCACGGTATTGGACGGCTGATGAAGTTGCAATGAGCTTTTACAACTACATCCGCGATCATGTATTTTAGGGTCTCATCTTCACAGGAAATATATTTCAAATTCCATTCTCTAGCCACACGACGCACAAAAAAGGAATCCGATGGTGAAGGAGAGACGAAACATTAAAACTTGGAAACAACGAAAACAAAAGAAAAAAATCTGAGCGTCATTATATTAAACAATTAAAGGACCTGAAGATAAATATACAATACTAGCTGATTACTTACTAGCTGATATTTCTAACTAGCTGATTACTAGGTGTTGCCCGGGATTTTTCTTAGACTAACCATATATTACTAAGGAAAAAATTAAAATATATATTGTAAGATCAACACATTTTTACTTAATGGTTTTAAAAACATGTACAGCATCCTAATTTTTCAAATTTATAATAATACAAATTTAATACAAAACTTGACTATATACACTACACTGCGGCGGTCCAATTTTCGCGACACGACGCGGCTGCACCATTTTATTACAATTCTTGTAAAACCTAAAGTACTCGTCGCAATTTTACAATTAAAGGTATTTTTTATCTTTGTTAAATGCACGAAACAAATAATCCATTAAATTTGATGATGACTGATTTTTCCCTTCTTGAATTACTCTCTTAAATTGAAGAATTTTAACATTTCGATTTTTAAAAACGTTTTATCGATTATTTAGGTTTTTTATTAATAGACAGACATATGCTGCCGCGGAGTTTTTTGTAGAACTCTATGAGGCGAAGAATATTGCCATTCGTAGTTCATACCTATCTCTAACCGTTTAGGCAGCGTAAGGAAATACAGCTATCTTTTTCCGTTTTTATCGACATTGTAAAAAGCCATTTCTATCTTTCTTATTACACATTTAAAAAATAAAAGTTAGGTTATGTTCATCCTGATCTCCTTGCGACGGTTTCAGTGGTTTAATCGCGATCAAGTAACGAAAGAAGAGATACGTCTCGCGTTACGCGTTTACACATGAGTTTGGATTACACAATTTAAACTCCGTTTAGACAACTTCATTCTGTTGATTTTGCTGGGAAAAAGTGTAAACATAATACAAATTAAGATCTTTCGTTCCTTTTTTTCACGTTGTAAGAAAATTTACATTAAAAAAATTATCTAAAAGTTTTATATGACCTCACAATGGTCATATAAAAAATTTTATAAGACCACACAAAAACGTTACTTTCTAACACACGGTAAACTGGCTTTCGACCATAGCAACCATTCACTCTCCTTACACAGACAGAAACATTGCGAGGAGCTGCGGAAGCGGCACAGACGCGTTTTCGTCCACTCAAAAGAACCTCGGAGAGTGTTTCTACAGAGAAACCCGAAAGGGAAAAAGTTGAGTCACACTTCCCTCGCGGAGCGAAAGCTTCCGCTTGCCGTCGCCGCAGCGCTAGCGTCGCCACGACAATCGTCACGAAATGAAGAGAAGAGGAACGGGTTCGAAAGAGGCGAACGAGACAATGCAACGACTCACAACAGAAGTGTTCCACGCGCTGCTCAGCAAGGAGAAACTATTCCGGATACCAAACACTCTTCGTGACGTTTAACGGCTCCTTCAAGCAATTCGAAGGCAAAGACTGCGTCAATCGAGGGATTTCTCTGCTCTAAAGGACTATAAGAAGGAGTATTCTTATGCCGCCTTTCCGGTTCCTCTCCTCAGCAGTTGACAATATGGCCGACGTATACGTAAACAACATTCGTAACCCTTGGTCCACACGTTAACGAACATAAATAAACATTATTGTCAAAAAAGCAGTAACAAACTGCGTATGACCACGTCGAGGACAATAAACTAATTTACTTTCCGGAAGCAAGCGAGGGACCATCCCATCAATTCCGATCAAGGGTCCAAAGGCAGAGGTGGATATAACATTTCAACAAATACCAACAAATATTGTATTTAATAAAAAATAGAAAAGTCATTTCACAAGTGCGTATTATTATCAAGCTATAAATCATTCGGAAAGTATTGAATATAATTCGTAACTATTAAATAACATTAAATTCGCTAGTAATTATATCAATTGATGCCGTCTCTAGGCAAGAGCCTAGCGAGTCTATATAAAAAAAATCCGCCTCTACTCGAAGGAAAACCGGAGAAAAACCCCGGTCAGGATGATTTTTCCCATCCTGGATCGCCATATTGAAGTGTTACAGGATTTAATTATTCTTAAGTCTTGGGGAGTTTTTTTTATTTCGTTATAAGGACAAGTAAATGACAGTTCTTGAATTGAAAAATTCAAAGTGAATCATATTAATTTTTACCATTTGGCGTTATTATAACATACAAACACGAATTATATTTTATTATAAGGCGTTGATCTTCAGAAACTCATTTTTATTACAGATTTCTCGAATTGATTGTTCGTCAAAAGAAAGGGAATATCAGCAACTACCGTATACTTCAAAGCGGGGAAATTTATATTCAAAACCCATAAATAATTTTACTTCGTCTTCAAAATATTTGTGAAACACCTAAGAAACAAGTGATGCAATAGCTATAAATTAGCCCTTACTTAAGACCTCGTTTAGAGATAGGGTGTTCCCCAAAATTCTTATCCCCAATGATAATGATAGGCGTCAGTGCTCGCAACGAAAGAAAATTAATAAGGGTGGAGGCGAAAGACCATGTGACAGTCGAGGAGCCAATGCCAGTTCGGTTTAGATACATAGACGTTTTACTCATGTCAGTAGAATCTTATTGAGCTTACGTTCGGATGCTGTCGCATACTTCAGCAGTAATTGATATGCCAACTATGATAGACGGAGGGCTTGATCCTTAACCTTTGACTAAATGAAAAGTGCTTTAAGTTAGCTTTTCCAAAAGTTTAGCACGCTTGTGTGGGTTCCGTTGCGTATCGTCTGGAATGGGTGGAGTTAATCTAGGCAAAATCACATACAAAGCCTTGGAATGATAACTTGTGTGATACCAAATGTAGTTGTCGATGCGAGTTGTAAAAGAAAGGAATTTCACAGACCCAACTTCACATCTGAACAGGAAACATCGTAGAGAGAATCTTCTCGATCCATCTCGATCGAGAGCGTCGTAATCGATCGCGAGGTGGCAGTCGACGTCGTCATAGAAACGCCCTCTGCGTCGCGACGGAGATTGCGACGAAATGACGACGAGATGCGAGACTCAACGGCGAAGAGGACAGAAGCTAGTTGGCAGAAGAAAGCGTTTGCACGAAACGAGATTTCCGTGTATTAGGAAAGACGGGATCGCATTTAGCACGAAGCATCTGCCTAGAACGCGTCATTCTAGGGGGAGGGGGTGGATTTCAGAACACGAATTTCGAAAATTATTACGAACTACACGATATATTACAGAGCTCGCTTCTATAAGAATGAAAAACCAATAAACATGAAGACGAGGAAGGATGATGCACCAAATACACAAGGAGAGAACAAGAAGATGGGAAACGAAGTAAAATATCATCTTTTTTTCGGGGAAATATAAAAATACTTTGGGAAATAAGCAAGGATTACAGGAATCTTAGATAGTATTGAAGAAACTGTGATAGGGGAGATGAGAATATAATAAGAAAGAGAGAAGAAAAAGTCATAGAATGTCGCAAGAAGACGTGACAAATAAACCAAAGAGAATTTTATACTTCGTGTATTATTTTAATCTAACAAATAAATGAATATGAACAAATATTGTCGTTGCATAATATTGATGATTATGCCATTTCTTCTATATTAGCTGTCCATACAATTAACTCATACTTCTTGGTCATTTTTTGAACATTGCCTACTGTTCAAAAAAAGATCGTGATTTTCCTGCCAGAAATTTCTGACCTTCAGATTCACTGATTGAAGAAAACCTTTTCATCATCTACCTACACATTTTACTTGAAAAACGACCGGATGATTCCGAAATCAGTGATTTTTTTTATGTATGTCGTGAATCATATCTGATATTAAACAAAAAAAAAGAGATAATCATATAACATCCCTAAGGAAATTACATTAAAGTCCAACACTTCGATAAGTCTAAAACGTTTATTACACTTCTATCTTGAATTTGACACTTGATTTCCTGTGTCCTTCCCTCAGAAGCAGCGGCAGAGCGCGCGAGGTGAATTTCCACAAAAAGCGACGTTCCATTCGAATGGAAACAACCGCAACAAGAAACGATCGCAAAAATCGATGACCGCTATGTCGATTGCAGACGAACTTTCGATAACGTTCCATTACAGACAGATGATAACGGATAATGGAAATGCACGCACCAGGAAATGAAACTGACGAACAAATCAGTCGCAATTTTGGTAAAACATTGTTGTGGAAATGTGCAATCACCCGCATAACGAAATGACTTTATCTTCACATAATAAGGCAAAAATCGTAATCACACGCGCACTTGTGATCCGTTTGTACACACGGGAATTTCGTGAAGACTCAGGACCGCAACAACTCTCCAAGAAATTTGATATTTATACTTCTTTTCAAGAATTATAATTCTCACATAGACAAGATTCTTCACGACAAAACCAATTTCAAATCCAAAAAAATAAAGAAAGCATTGCAAATGACATAAAATTCAAGATTACGAAAATTTCTATACCATTTTCAGCAAATTTTTATAACTAAATAAGATCGGATCTCTTACGTTAAACAACTATTCTGATCGAAGGGAAAATTGACAAATATCATTAAAAAATCAGGAACCCAAAAATAAAATCGACTTCAGAGGGGGAGACTCAGATCTAATCCTAACTTCATTTCTAAAATTTATTTCAGCAAATGACTTGGATTAATTTTTATTCCTTATCCTTCCCTCAATCACACGATTTAACACTCTTAAACACCTTCTCAAGTAAAATGTGTATATATGAAATACATATTTAAATTTAAACCGCTTTGTGTCTCACTTTTTCATTTCGAAGCTAAATGACCACTTTTTTAGAAAACTAATTACTTTATTTATTTATCTTAATTAAACTACAGTAGTATAAGGTCGATCTCATATCACTTAAAAGTTCTGCAAACCTCTGCTTCAATAGTTCATTCATTTATCACCAATAGAAATCGATAAAATTATGACGAAATATTGAAAGGAGAAAAAGATATTACACGAAATAAAACAGCGCGTTCCCAAGACCACGTGACGAAAGGGCAACTTCATCAAAATAAAAATAAATGGCAAAATATATAATGCTACGTAAGGAAATTAACAAATAATGCAATTTTTATAATTTTTTTAAAGATCCGCGGGCTAAAGATCTCATGTGAGATTATGAAACAAACTGTAATTTAAATATATCTCTTGAATTGTTGAGAGCTATTCGATTTTTTCCTTCTACTACAAAACGAGTGGACCAATCAAATAAGATGACACCACCTCAGAATGGATACCACACTTCAGGTAGAATTAAATCACTAAAAGATCTGAAATCGGCAGAAATAAATAAACAGAGTCCCATGTACTTACTGTGATTCGAACTTGAAAAACATTTAAACCTCACCGGTCATTTGATCGAAATAATAATTGATGTGAATTATAATTGAAGGTGAAATACACTATTTTTTTAAAAAAAAGGTCTACTCTTGAATGACGCAAGTGACGGAAGATTACAAGATTTGTAGTAACTTTTCATTTGCAGTATTTTTTTGCATCACTTTTCATCACCGGACATTTGAGAAAGATATATTTAAGTTTTTTTTTTCTGAGGGGAAGAGATGCATAAAATCACGAAACCGTTGTGCTCGGCCGCTTCCATGTTGTTACTTTATGCTCTTGTGCATTTGAAACGAGTCGCACGAGGTCTTAAATATTGTTTCTTCTATATATTGACTACTGTGACACTATTTACCAAGATACCCCTTCCACTCTCGCAGACATAATACTTCAAAAGATTCAGAATACCTGCATTCGCTTTACTTTCGGACTGAAACGATACGATCACTTGACCGACTGCTACATGTAAGCAGGTTGGATGAAACTGAAAGACCGACGGAAATTCCATTCTCTCCTTTTCCTTCACAAAATACTTCAGACTAAAACCCCAACCTATCTCCATTCCTTTTTCCAATTCCTTTCAGATGGACGTAATCTAAATACTCGTTCTTCTTCAAAATTAGTTCTTTTAATTCCCAGACACAAAACTCAGAAATTTTCTCGTTCTTCCTCTATCGAGGCGGCCAAACTGTGGAACAACCTTGATAACAATATAAGTAATATCAACGAAATGCTCGTTCTCCAATACATTGCGATCCTCTTCGCTCTCGGAGATGCATTAACACAAGGACCACTGTATGGATGGCGATGCATGTACGAGTTATTCTCTCCTATCTTATATCTCTTCCTCTTTTTATTTTTCTCAGTCTATTTTTTATCGCATAGTTAATGTCGTATATAGTTATTTTTCCATGTAAATGTATTATTATTAACCGATACATAGAATTTTTTGTGGGGTTTTAGGGCTCGTCAATAGATAGAAATTAAATCATTCTTTTTTTCTTCGTTATTCTTCCTATTGTTATGTTTGAAAACAATCAGAATAATGATAAAGAAAATAATTATATACTCAGTGATTTGAATAACTCGAGTGCTGGTTCCGCAGTAACATCTCCATAGTGTTAGCTTCACTTTACTTGGATGTGGTGTGAAGAGAGAACGCCAAATTAGCAAGTGAACCGCACACAAGCACTGTAGCACAACGGTGCTCAACGGTCAACGCAGTGGGATTTACGAGCAACGGGCGATGCAGTGCAGTGCAGCGCGCCTCACGCCCACATCCACTCCCGTTCGGGAGCACGGGTTCCATTCAGACACTGTCGCACTGATTGGATTCCCAGGGACACGTCACTTAGAAACGACGCACTGCCTCTCACAAATGACACCCACACGATGCACTACGTCTCCTCCAAACGTTCCCAAGCAAACACACCACACACACAAAAAACGAAAATTATTCTGAGAAAATTACGTTTACATGTTAATGGCTTCTCGGAAATATTGGGAATTTTCTAGGATTAATCTTTCTTAAATCTTCATTTCATAATTTCAACGCGAATTGTAATACATTTACAGCAGAACCCCTCATAACCCGCCTCGGGCCAACCAGTCCTCAGATTAACCAACCTATCTCGTGAAACAGTTATTTATTTTTATTTTTCTCTTAGGGTGTAATAGCTGGCAGGTAGTAACTCAAACATTTACTGTTTGACGCGCCCTACTGCGGAGTTCTAGGGAAGTAAAACGGGATGACACAAATGAGTAGTGTGTTATGTTATGGGGGGATTTCGGTAGTTCAATTCCCTTCTTAGTTTTCTATGAATCAGTAAGTACATGTGTCTATTTTTGTATGAGTCAATTTTTTCCTCTTCGTTTATGTACGTACAATAAAATGAGAGAAATCTCTTAAATTGAGGTGAACCTCACCGCCAGGTAACAGATTAATTATGTTATGTTGAATGAAAATGGGAGACGGGACCGAAACTCGGGAGCAAGAGAAAGCACTTCCTAAGGGAGTCGCCTAGTATGAGGAGCATGGTCTCTATGAGACCACATCAGAGGTCTTTCGGTCTCACAAGTTGAATGTTAATGGAAGACTTGCCCGGAAGGCGAACGGGATGGCGCAGGTGGTAAGCGCATAAGCGCGTTAAGCTCAAGGTCCCGAGTTCGAATCTCGGTCCCGTCTCCCATTTTCATTCGACATAACGTAATAAACAATAAAATGAGTTGCAATGAAGACTCATTTGCTTGTTTATTCGTGATACCCTGATGACAATGTAGATTCTTTTTAAACGAAAGTTGATTTTTTCGTATTAAACGGCTAAAGGATCCCGATCACACCGGTTAAGAGGAATACTACTATAATAAATATAAATAATAAACAAATAAAACAATCACGATATTTTCGTGAAAATACTGATTTACAAGTCATTGAGCGTGGGAAGTTCTATTTATCTCGATACATCTATTTAGGGATCGTTCATATATCACGTTATGGTCTTGGTGGAAGAAAAGGGGGGTGTAGGCGAAACATGACGGTTCGCGGTGAGGGGGACCGAAGATATTTAACAAAATGTTTCGTTACATTTGGTACATAGATGGGTCAAACAGTCTCAATTAAGGCAAATTTTTACTCCAATGAAAACAAAGGTCTTATAATCATTTACGCCCCATTATGTCTGTGCGACACCTTCGAACTTCACAATCCTCCGAAGTATACTTATGATTATATTTTCTTAAGTTATGATTTAGTTACTGATTATGCTGGGAGGGGGCAGGTTGTTTTGTGACTGCATGTTAAGAAGGAGTACGGTATAATTTCTTTCTCATTGTAACCATGAGAAATTTTCTAAGCATTTTATTCAGTTTGAATGTGTATTTTATAGATAGTGATGATTTGTTTTTTAACTTCGTATTACTGTATTATGTATGTATTATTTTCTATCTGCCACCGAACATTGCTCCCTAGCAAACTAATAAATTATTATTATTATTATTATTATACATTTCCTCTACACGGTCGAATAATCCGTTCGAGGACCAGGCTAGTGAAAAAGATATAATGATAATAATAATAATAATAATAATGATAGTAATAAATAATTAAATATAATATTACATAACGTATGGAAGCGTGACACCGGTGTATGGGAGATAAAAAACCCTCCGAGATCGCGTGCTGGTATTTATGAACGATCCCTAGGTAACGTTCTTAACAATCATTCACAGAAAAGTTTTATAAACTCTCAATGCATTATGTACATATTTCTTCCGTGTACCCTTTCCACACGTGGAGAAGGTATGTGAAAACTTTTGGTCAGGGGAAAATGGCGAAGAGCCGGGAATCGCAGGTTTGAGTGGAAATGGTGAATACAGTCGTGGAAGGCGAACGGGTGGTGTAGTGTTTAACACCCCTGCGATCAAAGCTGGAGTCCCAGGTTCGATTCCCGGCTCGGCGCCATTTTCACCTGGCCGAAAGTTATCTCAATGCACGGTTTTCCTTTTGGTCTTGCGTTGGTATCCGCAGTGTAAGTCACCGCTAAAAGTATATTCAAATGTTTGTTCTCACCCATTGAGAACAGCTGTGGAAGACATTCTAGCATCGAGTACATTAATATTTTGCGAAGTTTAATTGAAATTGGTTATTTCGTTAAAGAAAAGATGTGAAACACACCTTCATCCAATCCCTACATCTTATGGCTACAGGGTGACTTTGCGTCAACATCTTTCATGTTTGAACTCTGTATTATTTTCTTTATAATCTAAGGGCTCTAATGACCTTGCCGTTGACGAGCAATAAACCCCAACAAAAAAAAACTTTATAATCTGATTTAAAAGACGTGCGAACGTAAATTTATAAATATTACGTACACTACAAAAAACACTAACTAGAAATAAGACGAATTTAAATGGAAACTATTCTTCGAAACTGAACTATTTATCATCCGCTTTTCCGGATCCCAAAACGCACACAATACATCCCTACAAAAAATAGAGAAACAAATACACCACTTTTCTTGCACAGACTGAGAGGAAGGAACTAAGGTGAAAATATATCGCAGCCACACACTCACAAATACGCCACAACCCCGAAACATATCCAAAAAATATACCATCTCCGGCAATAATAACACAATTTATGGGCGGCATTTATCAGAAACTTTATCCCGCAGTTTGTGGCCCCCCTGCGTGGGAAAGTCACGTAAAGAGAGGCGAAGGGCGATTCTCCGAACTCCCTGCTGTCTTAAAACCGAAAAGGAGACTGACAGGAAGTGAGGAAGTGAGGAAGGGGGACGAAAGCGGGGATTCCCCTAAAGAGGAAGGGGCAAGCAACTTCGGGAGTCATAGCACTTTCACCCTCCAGAGGTTGGTTAGCCTCACAGAACATTTCGCTGAGGAATTACGATTCCAGGGTAACATAAACACCCCGAGAGCAACTCAAATGAGAATGGAA
Source organism: Laupala kohalensis (assembly GCA_002313205.1). NCBI lineage: Eukaryota > Metazoa > Arthropoda > Insecta > Orthoptera > Trigonidiidae > Laupala > Laupala kohalensis. The sequence goes on from NNCF01126490.1 coordinate 1,151,172, forward strand.
ATTTGATCTCGTTGAAGGGGTGTCGGAGCATCAGAAATTAAAAGAGATCCTTATGCGAAGAGGAGAAGTAGCTATATTAAAACGCATCGCGCGGAAAAAAGTAATATCTTTTCTTAAGTGGTAAAATTTCTTTGTAAAGCTCTCGACTCAAAAACAAACGAGGAGAAAATATGCGTCACGTGAAAGGAGTGGTAGCGTTTCCTCATCGAACAGAACTTCATCGGTACAATAAACCGGGAACATAAGCTGCGAGAAATGCAGTAGAGTAAATAGATGCGTCTCTTCCTATAAATACACTAAAAACGCGGTGTTTTCAAAAAAGGGAATGCTGAACTTTAGTCATTGAAGAATGACAAGTTGAAAAAGTCTAATGGAAAAAGGAAAAATTTCCATTGACCCATAATTTGGAACGTCAGAAAATGCTCATAATAACATCTCAATAAGTCACGAGTATAGGAGGAATTTTCCACTGGAAAAATAGAAAAATCTCCGTAGAATCGACTGGATTCATACTGACGTACTGATGAGCAATAGTCCCCGTGTTCCGTGTCCCGCTGAAACAAACTGGGTGAGGTTTTCAACGAGGTATTTCCTCACCTCCCCACGTCGGATGTCGCTTCGGACTTACATTCCGCGACAACACATTCGCTCTACTTCGCAACTATTTCAATCAAAGTTATGTGATTGGGTGGAAGGAGCGATCACATCAAAAATACACGTCACAAAAGATGTATAAATATTGCACAAGACGAAGTGGAGAAGAACAAAAATTCGTTGACAAAAAATTACGAGGAAATGAAGAAACGAGATCAACGTGAATAAAGTACGACGTCAAATACCGAACAATTTTACAAGAGTTTTAAGGTTCTCAAGACTCTGAACTGAATATTCTAAAAACTACTTAAGCTCACTCTTTAATAGTAACGTAAATGCATGAGGACCCTTGATCGGAATTGATGGGATGGCCCCTAGCTTTCTGCCGGCGAGTAAATTAGTTTGTCGTCCACATGCTCGTACGCAGTTTGTACTGTTTTGACAATACATTTCTTTACTTATTTATTTATACTTATTAACTCTTATACAGGTTCTCTAGGCTTTGTCTAGGGTCGTGTTTATTGTAACAATAAATCGTGAATTTAGTTTTTTTTTTCAATTCTTATGATTTTTGAACACTATACTCAGAATAATCTATAGTTCGATAATAACTTGTACATGTAAATTTACAAACATATTGACATTATATTAGTTTTATAACTCGCAGCTAACTTTTTATCTTATTTAGGAACTTATGCTGAATTTCTTTGAATCCGCCTCTGCCTTAGAAGGCTCTTGATCGGAATTGATGAAATACGTCCCTTGCTTGCTTCCGGAGAGTAAATTAGTTTATTGTCCTCCACGTGGGTCATACGCAGTCTGTACTGTTTTTTGACAGTAAATTTATTATTATTTAGAAAGTGAAGTGTCTCGCAATAGACTCCGTGAGCGAGACACTTCACTTTCTCCACCGCGCTTTCGTTCGGAATCGATCGATTAATCGAGAGGGAATTGAATGTAAGACTCTTCGCATGTCGGTGTCGTTGCGTGGCCAATCGGCTACCAATCGATTGGTCAGCGTCCACGCAAAGCAACCGGTGAGAGAACACAAAAGGGGGAAAGAGATGATTGCTTTCACATCATAAAAGAAGACGAGAAACGCTAGGGATTCAACTGTAGACTGGCCTTCAGCGTGTTAACAAAACATATACAAATTTTTAAGCATCTCCCTTCTTTTTGGATCGAGTTATTAGGAAGAAGCGATGCTGGGTAAGTCGGGGTACCAACGCACATACTCTACATGAGTTCAAAATTATTAAGGTAAACCCTCACTCCTTTGAGCGCAACGACGCTTCCACTGCGTCACCACATCTAGTTGAATGTTCGTTTACTGAAGAAACGAAAAACCCATTGAGTGAGTGCGATGTGAAGGAACTGAGAACACAACATTGTCCTCCGGTCTGTTTCCTGTGCGCCACAGTGAAACCAATATTAATAATAATAATAATAATAAAAATACTAATATTAATAATAATAATAAATAATAGCGTATGGCTCTCGGCTTCCGTTAATTGTGGTCCATTTTTCTTCGGTTGCCATCCTTTGAGCTGAGCCATATTCACAATTACGGCGTTCCGTCTTCCGCTGCCATCTGGTAGTGGAAGCCGGAACTCTGCGTGGGTGCATTTTTCGCCGAAAATTATTTTTGCCGAGAACATCACATGATGTTCAAGGGGTTTTTTACTTGCAGTTTAATCATTTCTCGGGTGTTGGAGGCCACTACGGTAACTACTCGCCCGTCGGCGCCGATAGTGAAACCAATCAGACTGCAAGGACTCAAACCGACTTGCTGAAGTGAAATGGTGATGAATGATGGAAATAATCTCAGATATTTAAGAGCAAACGAAAGATAATAATCTTTTAAAATGTTTGTGGCGTTCAACATCCAACCGCTGAAGAAATAAATTTCAGATCAAGGAGCCTATTCCTCTCAAGTAAATATTTAGAATACTTGGAGCACCATATTCAGTTTTATACAACGGACAAAATATTCGATAAAATCATTTGTCACCAGTAACCCTATTGTTCAAAACTACATCCCTAATAATTATTTAATTATTTTTTAAAATAATGTTTCATTACAGTTGTGAAGGGAGACAAACAGAAAAGAAAATCGGAAGCAAAATTTTCACAAAATTTTTGGTAATCATACATTCTGGAAGACAATTCGGCGACTTAAAAAATCTAGTGGTGCAAAAACCATTGCACATACTTTCTTATATACGTATTTCCATCTGCAAAAAAACGGTGACAAAAAATATAGTAAAAGTGTTATGTAAATGTAATTTTCTTGTAGTCTGCAACTGATGTATTTTTGTATCAGCAGTGCGTTTGCTGTCCTCCTACGTATTTTATCATATATTTCATTTCAGTTTACGAAAAGTGTAATCTACGTCTGCTTGTTTCATTTACACTGCTAAGTAATATTCAAGCATCTTGAAACACTAAACTAAGTGTAAGTGTAGCAGACAGAAATTATTTTACTGCGTATATACCAAACTTTCAAACGAAATACCGCTTATGGGGATATAATGCATACGAATTGTACTTTACGTACAGGAAATTTAAGCAAAATCGTTATAGCTGTATTTGAGCAATATTTGATAGAGCATTTTAACCTTCATGAGAAGAACGCTTTGTTTTGAAGCATAAGGAATTAGAGCACGTGCATCGACAACAAGTAAATTCTACCGTAAATACTAAACATGAATTACATATTCATCCGTTTACTTGGAATCGGTGTGGACAGACGGACGGACATTACGCCAAAAACAACTTTTTCAGAATCGGGTATAGCCAAAACGGATATTTCCGTCGAAATCTCGCTTTCAAATTTTTTTCACGATTAGAAAACTTTCTGTGTACAACGTATATGAAAGAGTAAAAGTTTTATTTCAAAAAATTATTTTATATTCCTCTGTTTCGAAACGATTCAGAGCGCATTTGAGTTTACTAAGTACAACGAGAAGAGAAAAAGAAAGGAAGACTCCAGGGAACAGAGGAGCGTCGCGTGAGACGTGTTGCATACTCCACAGGCGCAGAGGGCCAAGTCGTTCAAGCACTCCAGCCGCGTTGAATTATTTAGCCGTTTTATTTGCGGCGGGCCTCGAGCCTTAAGAGTTAGTTGCCTCAGCCACTTAAAAGCAACGCGAAAGCGCGAGGCAACAGACGACGGCGTTCGCTTCGTCTCAGCAGAACAACCGAACAAACCACCACATTCCCTCTGAGGACACAAAATACGTCTCTTAACAATTAGATGCACGTCTTCATCGTACTAACACTCATTGAATACAATAGATAATCTACAATCGATAAAAATCGACAAGAGTGGTGTAGAGGTAGCGTGGTTTCTTTCTCTTCGCAGAGCGAGAGAGCGTGGTTTCAACCTCTGCTCGGCTGAACTAGGTGAGGTTTTTCAGCTGTGGTTTCCCTCATCCACTCCACACTATTGTCGCTTCGGTACCATATGATCCCCGGCAACCCAACATCTCGCCTTCCCAATTCCCTCCCCCTAGTACCACGGTTAGGTCGAAGATCAGGCCTCATGGCCTCAACCTCACCGAAAGAAATAAAATGAAGAAGTAAATAAAGAGCTGCAGTATAATATATTGTGAGAGAAGACGAACGCAACGTTTTGGGGGAATAAAACATACTGGAATATAATACAGACAACGTGGTAGAAAAATAATTTATAAAATACAACTTTAAAATATTTACAAATAGTGACGTATCTGAGTTCGTATCTTACGAAGAAAAATTACATCGTAACAGTTTTAAATTTCTTGATTCCCCTCTTATTTTATTCATACCTGTTCTGGCTTCCTCGATTAACACGCTGTCACCACAAGGCACGTTTATCTTCATTTTCCGTGACGTTCTCTTAATTTTTAAAACCCTCATGAAATGTAATTAACAATACTAAAAAGAAGAAAAAGACGTTCCTTCTCGATATCTAAAGATTCAAGATACGCGTTCGAACACAACTGGTACACGACGAAGCACAGCTCAGAGTGTGGAAACAACGCAATTTCACGGCTGCGTAGCTGTTGACAGCGATTCCGAATCACCATGATTAACTCACGAGAAGGCAATTTCATCTGTTCGCCTGAAGGGCGGAACGGCGGCGGTCTCCGAAGGGCAAGGGCCATGCGTGTACATTGTACGAGCGACGGCACAAACGCATACACAGGTGCGTTGTCTCAGATGCCATGATCTAACATTGAGCGATTGCTACGAACTCATCCCATGACGATGTCCGATGCGCAAACAAGCGCAAAGAGAACACGTCACTTTATCAAACTAATTAGTCACTCTCTTTTCTATCCGTTGTTTATTCCGCATTTTTTCGTGCACTTCTGGACAATAAGCGCGGAAAGAGAGAATAATTTCTTTGAACTTGAAAATCAAGGAGGAAATAAAGAATTGATTCATTCGTGTAAATGTTCTAAACCTTCGAGAAGATTTTCTTTAAAAAAATATCTAAAAATACTTCCAATACATTAAACATTTAAATGTTCATACAATTTTAATTGAAAAGTTTTTATTGAATTCCAATCTAACTTAAGTTTGTCGGCGTAATAAGACGACTAAAATATTGAACCTTTCACGGCAACGCGAGAGAGGATGAACAAACCTCCTTGAATTCGACGAATTTTTACTAGAATATTCCAAAAACTCACTAAAGTTCCGATAGACCAGAAACCTTCAAAAATGAAGTCATTTCACCAGTATTTCACAAGATTTCAATAGTATTGCAGACATTTTGAAGTCATTTCATTTCACGTTTTTATTAGTATTTCAATGGTATTTCGCAATTTCCTTTCAGTGTTGCAAAACTGAGTGACCAGAAGATTTCGCGAGAGAGTAATTGTTCGCGTTGATGCCAGAAATTAGGGTATTTATTACAAAGAATTCAAAATTACGAATCCAAGCGTGGCATATGGAGTGTTTGAAAAAAAGAATTATCGTACATGACATTGGCTCATAGTTCTGATAAGAAATGTGAGAGATGAGAAACCGTAGAGCTATGCAAATGATAACTTGATACATATACGTCACCGCAAGGCATATCACTTACTAATTCAACCATAATGAAACGCGGGACTTGGTATTATTCCCCATCGCACGGTGTGGAAGGATGAGTGTGTGTTCGCACAAGTCCAGCAAGTGCCGCGTTCTCGTGTTTCCACGGTGGCTATCAGCTAATGCACTCAACGAGGGTGCAACTCGAACGTCAGCGCTGCACGACGGTCTTCCGGGAAAATATGGCACGTAGCGTTCAAAATACGGAGATCTGTTTACAAATGATGAAAATAGAGACGAGTTGGGAATCGAACCCGGGACAGCCGTGTTGATCCCATGGGTACTAACCACTACACCACCATTTCGCCTTCCACAAAAGTACATCCGGAACCGATGCCCCGAAGAATTGATATACATCCACAATTTGCCCAAATTAATTTTATTAGCTCTAAATAAAAAAAGTTACATTACGTTTAATTGTTCATTTCTTTTTCATAGCGTTTAATTTAATCGACTCACATTGCTCGCTGGGAGAGGTCCCTATTGTGGGCTTCATCCCTGCGCGCCATTCGGATCTTCACTCCAGCCAGATTCCAAGTGTATCACACAGGTACCAAAAACGATGTACATTGTAAATAACAATTTAATGCTTTCTTATGGGTCAAAATCGGGATGATTTTTTACTTATAAAAATACATAAAGTGCAAGGTCTAAAAAAAATAAGATTCTGCGCACACCTTTGAGTCAACGGCAAAACCGATAGCAAATATGTAATAGTTTGCGGTACATTAAACACCCTTAAAGTATTTTAACAAAAATAGTAAAGTGTCCTTTTTACTTATTTATATTCGTAGTATGTAGAAAGGTTTGCAATCGCGAAAAAAATTTGAAAGCTAGATTTCGACGGAAATAATCGTTTTGGTTTTCAGAAAAAGTAGTTTTTGGCGTAACGTCCGTCCATTTGCCGGTCGTTCCGTCTGTCTCCCTCTCCGTCTGTGCGCACCGATTCTCAGTAAATGGGTGAATATATTTAATTTATATTTCGTATTTACGGTAGAATTTACTTGTTGCAGTTGCACGTGCTCTAATCTTCTTTTACTTTCAAACGAAGGGTAATTGACATGAAGGTCAAAATGCTCTATCAAATATTTCTCAAAAATGGCTCCAACGATTTCGCTTAAAGTTTTTGAACGTAATGTACAATTAGTATACATTACATTCACATTAGCAGTATTTCGCTTTAAAGTTTGGTGTAGACGCAGCAGAATAATTTCTGCCAGTATCACTTACACATTAGTTTACTTTTCAAGAAGCTCGAATAATCTTTAGCAGACGGAGAACACACTTTCCGTAAACTGAAATGAAAGATATGATAATGATAAAATACGTACGAGGACAGCGAACGCACTGGAGATACGACAATACATCAATTGCAGCGTACACCGAAATTACATTTACACAACACCTTTACGATATTTATAAGACTGATATGTCACTATATGTATTGAAATAATATTTTGAATATTTATTTTAATTTCAAATAAAAGACAATAAATAAAAGAAAAATTTCGAAGTTCATCTAGCGACTCTGAGCATAAAAAGCGCACTGGAAATGGACCAAAATATAGAGGAACGTGTTAGAAATGGCCCCATCATAATTGAATTTCTTCTCACTCTCTGCTACAGATGGTGAATCTTATATGAGGAAGCATGAGCAATGGTTTTGCACCACTACTTTTCATAATGATTCGTTGATTTGACACTAATACGTTACTCACTACTATATTTGCTTTGTTCCGATTTCACAAAGAGCGAGAGATACGAGAGAAGTCATTCGTGACGCTTCGTTCTATGAAGCGCCGTTTCCGAATACTCCATTTGGTTCCGCGGCGTTATCGGAAAAACTGAACCGCTCCGACGAGGGACACATCAATGCCCGACTCGCAACATCCCTTGCATCTGGCGATCGACCGCCATAAACTTCCTTATCAGTTGCACACTCGTTGCACTTCCACCCTCCCTCCCACCACTCTACCTTTTATGTGCATCTCCACGTAAAAGGAATCTCTAGAGACCACTTCGAAAAGACTCTTCAACAAATTCTTGCGTCTCCGAACCCACACTGGACTCTCAAACGACCAGGGTCGTCCTCTTCCGTAGCGCAAATCACAACGAAAAGAAAAAAAAAAAAAAAAAAAAAAAAAAAA
>NNCF01126490.1:1159086-1198669 GCA_002313205.1 Laupala kohalensis
TCTCGCATAGTGATACACCGACAGAGCTGGTCCACTGGTGATGTCTTCGCTAGCGGAAAGATGGAGTTTCCTCTCATCTACTTGGTACAAATGTCAGTTCGGTACCAGAAGTTCCCGGCTTCGTAAGGTAAGCACGGTGCGAACAATACGGCAAGTTTCTAAGATAACAGATTTTTGGATCTTGACAATAAGTTTTTTGAGATGCAGATTAATTTCTCCAAATTTTTTTTCAAGGTTCTTATTTATGAGGCAAATTGCTGTAAAAACTATTGGTAGAATTTCTACAGTTTCGAGTTTATAAATGTATTTATATTCTATTAAAAGTGGGATGTATTTTGAAATCTAATCCATTTCTGCTTTGTCAATGTTATGATCTGCAGAATGGGCGACATCAATGTTGAATGCTTTTCGCTCCCTGACATTATGTAGTATAATATCTTGTCTATTAGCAGACACTGTTTTATCTGTGTGTATAGGTAGGTTATACTATAGTTGAAAATCGCTGTTTTCTATTGTAGGTCTGGCTTGGTATTCATAATAGGGCGTGGTCATTTCAGCTTGTTCCGTTAAAAGTTCGAATCTTGTTACAATGGATTGGTGTATAATGTTAGCAGTCAGGTTATGCCGGTGTAGATACTGTGTGTTAGCACAATTTGTACATCCGGTGGTAACGTGATCTTTTGTTTCTGATAACAGGTGACATATTGTACATTTCTGGTCAACATCCTGCTTTTCAATGTTATTTTTAAAGTTGTTGGTCATGACTTGACTCTGGATTGTTTGCATGAATCCCTATGTCTCTCCAATTAGAGCCCCATCTCTGAGCCACTGCTCTGAAGCAACGATTGTTATTATATTATTATTATGGAATAGGCAGGTATGCAGTGACCTGGCACGTGGAGTCATCTGCTAGTGATTTACGTCATGTACCCAGCGGTGTTTCCCTCTCTCACGCACCATATTCCAAAATTCCATCCGCTTCTGCTCTTTCTTCATTCTCCTTTTCATCGCCCAGGGAATCTCCGTGTAGTAATGGCCCCTCGCCGGAAGCAGGCGAAGGGAAACCGACGCGACGGCGAAGGGGAGACCACAGACGAAGAATGATTAGCGACGACACAAAAAATGGGAGCGAAGAAAGAAAGGAAACAAATTACCGACGGACCGAAACTACGCACAAAGCACACAATTAACGAACAAGGAGAATAGGAAGAAACATTTTTATTACTTCCAGATAAGTTTTTTTAAGAGTATCACGAGAAAATGCTACATACATCATGGTATTTTTTTTTTGCGGGGGGGAGTGTATCAAGGAAAAGAAGTGATATGCCAGTGATAGATTGGCAAAGATTTAACCAGACAAGCATGCGCACTCATTAATTAGGAGAATTGCAGATGAGATTTTATTTTGGTATGAACGTGTTTATAAATATAAATTTATAATATATAATATAAATTTATTGTCAAAAAACAGTAAAAACTGCGTATGACCACGTGGAGTTCAATGAACTAATTTAGTCTCCGGAAGCAAACAAGGGACCATCCCATCAATTCCGATCAAGGGCCCTAAGGCAGAGGCGGATCCAAAAATTTCAGCAAAAGTTCCTAGATAAGATAAAAAGTTAGCTGCGAGTTATAATACATATATAATGTCAATATGTTAGTAATTTAACGCAAATATGTTTGTAAATTTACATGTACAAGTTATTATCGAACTATAGATAATTCTGAGTATAGTGTTTAAAAATCATAAGAGTTGAAAAAACACAAAATTCNGATTTATTGTTACAATAAACACGCCCCTAGACAAAGCCTAGAGAACCTGTATAAGAAATCCGCCTCTACCAGAAGGAAAAACGGAGAAAAACCCGGGCCAGGATGGGAGAAAAACCCGGGCCAGGATTGGGAAAATGAGTAATAAAAGTGTTTCACAAGTTTTCTAGCAGAAGTGTATCGTTCTGAAATTTCTAATAATTTTAAACCTGTACGCTGAGAAAGTTTAATATTAGCTCAAAATTTAAAACTGAAGGACAACGAGTTGATTTTGTTCGCAATGTAAAAACATCAAAGATTTCTCTCGTAATACGATGTGGTTTTGTCAAAGCGGTCGAGTTCATTCTTCGAAACTCCAAGATCCTCTAATCAAATTCCAATCGCGTAGAAAACTATTCCACTGCTATGATATGGAAGTGGGTGGTTAAGGTAGAAATTCGAGCTCATAAACACGTATGATTCGACTCTTCGGTGCGGACCTACAGGGAAGCACTACTCCTCCAGAGCTTTCAAGGGGCAAATGCAGCCGGTAGCGTGGGGTTACATAGCGTGTTGCATGCATAAGGAACAAGCCGCAGAGTTACACAAGTGACATTTGATCCACGCTCACGTTTAACTCTAGTAACAGTGGTTCACACCTCAGGCAATCCAAGCAGTTTGCAGGGACAACCAAAGCGAATCTGCTGCAGATATTCTCTAAGTGGTCCTGTTTCCCTTGATATCCAGACAACCTCCAGCGGAAGTCACTGAACATGCTTCACGATAGTATTCAATAATTCCTCTTGGTCATGGAAAATATTAAAATATTTGTAGGCACTGAACTAATAAAATCAGATAAGTATAATCAAAGAAGAAATAATTCGTATTTTCCAGAAATATGATCGATTTAAAGCCATGTAGTTGAAACGTCGGACGACGAGAGGAAAAGAGACCCACCTCTAAAACATTCAGATGCCATAAAAAACGAACGCATTAAAAAAAATAAAGTAATAGATGTAGCTGTTACTTCCACAATTTTAAAGTCGGAAAAAATTAAAAATACCAGGCACTCGAGACAGAAATCGAAAAGATCCAGGGAGAAATTGAGGAAGTAATTATTCCCCTCGCAATACCAGCAACTGGAGTCATTTACAAAACATTAAAGAGGTATCTTGAAAAATTACCATTAACTAGCAATGTACTGCCAGATATGCAAAAATCTGTTACATTACAAACATGCCAGCTAACAAGGAAATTTCTTAATCTCAATTAGGACTAACTTTTACTTCTGACTTGGCATATAAAACCAACCAACAACCAGTTTGATCAAATAAAATACTGTTCTAAAACAAAATAATAATAATAATAATAATAATAATAATAGTAATAATAATAATAGTAAGAAGAAGAAGAAGAAGGGAAAGACCGAAATCGTTCCTGATTCTAGCGGGACAGGAGTTACAGAAAAGAAATCTTATACACAAATGAATAGCGTTCCTTGCAAGGGGTGAACACGAGAATGATAATCTGATAGAGGAAGAAGAATGTGTGCGAAAGGGCCGAGAAGGAGGAGCTCCTCCGAGCACAATGGACGACGACCCTCGTAGGGCGAAGGGCTCAACCAAGACAAAGCGCTACCTCATTGCATGAATTATGAAAAAAAAAAAAAAAAACTACAAACGAAATTAACAGGCAGGGCGCTTAATGGAAGGAAACCACGGAAAATGCGCTCTGAGGAAAATGAAAAAATATCTTCTCCATTACAATAATTATGGTAATTCTTCATCAATATTTATTTCGCTCGAAACGGGTATCTAAGCTCAAAAGTATTCGTGAATATCCCTCACAGTATCAGTATACATCTGAAATAATTATTTATTTCACCTACCTCCCACGCGTAACGCGCAGAATTATTTAGCAATATTCTAAAAGTCAATGAATGATAAGTATGATTAGTTCGACATTGATTATGAATAATAAGATACCTCAATTTAGAATAAAAACTCGTAGGAACAGAGGCGAAACGGTCATGATTACCAAAGAAGAATATTGCGTAGTGGAGGCGTCTACTGACATTATAAATCTCGAATTCAGAGTTATTTTAATAGTTCCGATTTATAAAATATATTTTCCGAATACTCTATAGTTCACAAAAATACGTACAAGCGAAAGACGTTTTTTTTTGTATCATTGAACACAAATTTGTTGGTATTCTATTAATAAACTATAACACGTCCCGAACTATTTTCATTCTTATCTTAAGAGTAAAGTGCTGAAATCCTAAATCCTTAGCCTCTGCATTAGGGCCCTTGATCGGAATTGATGGGATGGTTCCTTTCATGTTTCGTGAGAGTAAATTCGTTTCTTGTCCTCCACGTGGTCATACGCAGTTGGTAACAATTTTTTTCGACAATGAATTATTATTATTATTATTATAAAGAATTACCATTACTTCCATTTCCGAAATAAAATCTTTGAGGTACAGTGTTCTCTAAATATGTATTTCGGGCAGAGACAGGGAAAATCAGGAGATGAACGCCGGCGGAAGATCTTTCGCAGCCATAGCTCAGTTTCAGAAAACAAGAATTCTGGAGCATTCAGTAATTCGATTTCCGCTCACAAACACAAACCAAAGATACGTTTCCTGAAATAAACGAAATATAAAAATATGTAGCTCGTAAAAGAAATAGGTAAAGCGTTTTAATTATATTTTCTCATACTCCACGTGTTACCAGCGGGTGAGTATTTACCCTATTCAGTACATAGGACGAGTGCAACAGAGAATCCAGAATAAGAAAGAAAGTCTGGCCACATGTGAGAACTTCACTTCATTCCAATTCACTGACTGGAACATTCCGTTGAGCCTCCCTCTGCCCCTCATCTCGCAATCCGGAAGGCAACCAATCGCCAAAGCCTCTGGACAGGCGGAAGCGGAGGTCGAAGAAGCCCCGACGCAGGGCCGTCCCATCGAACCCCGCCCCGCGGCCACACGACGATCGCAGTAGAAGGGAACAGGGTATGTCGAGATACACGAAAGACGTGCGCATAGGTTCACAAACGATTCTTAAAGGTACCTTTCGTTTGACTTAACACATCATGTTCACGAAATCCATCATGAACTTCTCATTAGTGGAAACGCAATAACGAATTTAAGATCGTCTCACGGAAATGTTTAATGATTAGCTTTGAATTGTGGTTTTATCACAACAAACAAAAGAGTATACACCAAGAATAAGAAAGTAGATAAAACTCACGAAAAATAACAAAGTAAAGCAAAAATGCAATTTTCGCGATCATTCTTCTCTCACGGTTTCTCAACGCTCGCTCAGTTGTAGGTAGAGGGCGATGACGCTACCGAAACCATACGTCTGTCGCTCATCAATGATTAGTACATAAAGAAAGTACTTTAACGTTATAGACCGGACATCGTTACTAAAGGACCAAGGCGTTTACGGATCTAAACTAGGCTCCATAATGATAGCTAAGAAGATGGTGGATGCTGCGCCTGTCTCCTCACTAGGAGTATTATGGGTTCATCAACACAGGGGAAGGAGATTTACTTGAGTACCCTGTACTGACTACATCGAGGAACCATGTGTATATGTTTATGAAAAATGATTAAAATGTGAATTTCTATGTAAAGAATTAATTACGACGGAATAAACTGAAAAAATAATGCATTACATGCAATAAAACTAAAGCAATGATTATATCAATAAATAATGTCACAAAAACTTTAGTTACTTCCATCATGAGACTCCATTCGCATTCCAGAAAAGACGGTCACTGCTCACACGCCGAAGTCGAGTAACATAATTTCCAAAAGCGACAATTAAATCCGTGAGATCTAAAGCAGAGCGTACGTTCACCCGAAACCAAACATTTTCCATAGAATCTCCGAAACGCCACACAGAATGTTCCGGAAGCAATTCCCCTCGTCCAGAGACAGCTAGAACCACCCTCGCTGCACCGGAACAAAACCTAACCTAGTTCTCTTAAACACCTACACGCTGTTAGACGAGCATCAATTCCTATGACGAAGGCTACACCTTTGTTCTTCCTTCGCTGCTGGAGTCTCGGAGCCAGAGGCGGTCGGATCGCCGGCGTGTTTTTGGCCCGCTGCCGGAATCAATACGCCAGCCCCAGCCCTATTCCCCTCGAAAACCCACCGTTACTCTACAACCCCTCTCGCAAACAGCAGCAACCAGCAACCGACCGCGTCTGGCGGTCCGTGGCCTCAGCCTTGCTGTCGCCACACCACGATGAGGAGGAGCAGGAGGCGGGGAAGGCGATTAGCTCAAAGCCAAGAGCCTCCTCCAGCCCGATTGCGCCACACAGGTTCAGCATTCCAACTCCACTGCATGCGACGAAAACTCCAATATTTCGCTATGCAACGGAATGTTTGAAACTTTCCCAAAGGCACCATGCGAATGTCGGCACAATAGCGCACAGTACTCACAATACACATTCAAGTGAAAACTACTCAAGATTTATTAAATACGCGAGCTTCACGTTTCGGATGATATAACGTATTATTTATAAATAAATAAATAAATTTGTCAAAAAAGCAGTTACAAACTGCGTATGACCATGTGAAGGACAAACTAATTTACTCTCTGGAAGCAAGCAAGGGACCATCCCATCAATTCCGATCAAGGACCCAAAGGAAGAGGTGGATAGAAAATTTCAACATACTCTTAACGATAAAAAATTGTTCGACACGTGTTATAGTATTAACAAATATCAACAAATATTGTATTTAATAAAACATAGAAAAGTCATTTCACAAGTACGTATTATTATCCAGCTACAAAACCATTCGGAAAATATTGTTTATAAATCGTAACAATAAAATAACACAAAATTCGAGATTTATTATTTCAATAGATGCCGTCTCTAGCCAAGAGGCTAACGAGGCTTTATAAAAAAAATTCGCCTCTATCCGAAGGAAAACTGGAGAAAACCCGGGCCAGGGAAGGGATATTTGCTAAGTCACTTTAATACACTGCTCGCTCATAGGTGGCGATTTATTCTAATAATTAATCTAGAATTGAGAGTTATTTTAATAGTTACGACTTATAAACAATATATTCCAAAAAATATATCATTCGACAATAATAATACTACTTGTGAACTATTTTTTTGTTTTATTAAATACAAATTTGTTTCTATTCTGTTCATATTATAACACGTAGCAAATTTTAAATCAACCTTAGCCTCATGGCCCTAGACTGGAATTGAAGCGATGTCCAGAGAGTAAATTAGTTTAATGTCCTCCACGTGGTAATACGCAGTTTGTAATTGCATTTCTGACGTTAAATTTATTTATTGTTCAACAATAAAACAGCATCTTACAGCAAAACGTTGGAACAAAATATCCGGGTAAATGTTGTCAACTTGTATCTGAATATAATGGAATTTAAAAAGTTTCTAGTCATTCGGACGAGATAATCTAAATTTTTACCAGACGAGGCAGAACGAACTAAAATCGATTTCACAAAAAAGCGATCAGTTTATATCCAACGTCAATTCAGGGTGCTTCACACATCTGTAGAATTAAACATATCCACAGTATGCACGAGCTTCAGATTACTCCCTCTTAACTGCAAGGTTCAAAACCCTCAAAACCAATTACGTATATTCCAACGCTTCGGACTATGTTCGATCTCAGGGCTTATAATAACTGTGAATTGATCAAGTTCAGCAAATTCATCATTCTTCACCACTAAAATCCTTCTCTCACTAATTTTTACGAAATTTTTATTTAAAAACAAGCAGTTCATTTGATGGCTATGGACAATATTTTTGTAATCCATAAAAAAATGTTTATGGATTACAGAAATAGAATCAACTATAAATCACAAACTAAGCCAACATTCACCTTGTAATCCTCTTACAATGTTACCGTATGATTAATTTATTTAATCATTATAAGATCAATGCCAATTTATGATAAATTTCCTCTACCAAGTTACGTGAACATAGATGCTTGGAGCGTGTGCGCGTAAAGGTACGTTTACACTTGTATTCGTGGGTGAGCGACTTGTCTGAGATACGTGTCAATTTTTGTATGAGCTAGTGCCATGTAGTTACTCTTTGACATGTCGCGCGACAGGACCTCAGACAAATCCTAATACATTTTGTATGAACTTCATTCAGCATATACATGTATGCGCATGCCCAGAACGCGCTCCGCCACGTTTACTTTCTAGCTGTGCTTTTGTAGGTTAAATCATTGTCGACATACGTATTTCACATAATCTATTGATTCCTGATATCGTGAGTGTTGAGAAGTGCATATTATATTAATTGGTTAAGTTTAGATTAGTATATTTCTTTTGTGGAGTAGTATATAAGGTTGTGATCTTCCCTCGCGATACACCAAGAATTCCCTCATACAAATCGCGAAGAGTAAACGTTGTCTTATACATGTATGAGGAAGGAGTGTCTGAGCTCATACAAATCGATAACTTTCGAAAGCATGCGTACACAATTATCTCATGCAAGTCGCTCATACACATAAGTGTAAACGTACCTTCAGAGATATGAACAAGCAACCCCCCAGTGACCCACACGCAGACAAGAGAGCACTCTGCTGGTGGCGTTCTAGAGCAACATCAAGTGAGAGCATAACCACACGAGTGGCTGGAGGATGCTGTCGGGGGTCGACCAGAGACAGACGACCGCTGCGGTCGCTCAGCCCCCCCCCCTCCCCACCAACCGCACCTCGTCCAGCCACGCGAGGCGACATGGGTCGGCCTCCGAGACCGCAGAGCTGAATGTCAAGTAGCGCGAACGGCCACTACGATACAATTGATGCACACGCAGCGGAGGAATCTGAAGACGAAGAATCGCGTGCGAAGTAAAACTCATCACACAGAAAGAGAAACGGTGACCGTAAAGGCGCAATAAATATTATTCGAGAAATTCGGTGCTATACAACAATTCTTAACATTTTCTATCGAAGTCAGAAATTTTTTTCGCACAACTCCCGGTTCACTCTGGGGAAAATGAGTAAAATTCTCTATTACCCTTCATGCTCGTATTGTGTCTTCTGCAGCAAAACTATTTTCTGTATCCTTGCATCGTGTCTTATGATTCGTATCACTTCAGTTTTATATGTACTCAACCTTGACACGGTTGTATACATCAATTATACAGCCCCATCCTGGCCCGAGGTTTTTCTCCGGTTTTCCTTCGGGTAGAGATTTGAGATGTATAGTTTATGAAATATCTTGCTTTTAATCAATTAAAAATTCGTTGGTATTATGTTAATATTATAACACGTACCGTGCTATTTTTATTGTTAGGTGTGTGATGAAATCCTAAATCCGCCTCTGCCTTAGGGTCCTTGATCGGAATTTATAGGATGGTCCCTCGCTTCGTTCTGGGGAGCAAAGTAGCTTTTTGTCCTCTACATGGTCATTCGCAGTTTGACAATAAAGTTTATTTATGTATCATATATCAACAAGTCAATCACTTAGATCGCACGCAACCTTCGGAGGCGTCACCCTTATAGAATACTTACACACTCTGAGTGCAGTGAAAGAGATAATGCATATTGTAAAATTAAGCAAATGACAACACTCAGCGCACATTTTTAAAACCACTGTTATTCTCCTTCGTCGTGGAGAAGAGAGAGAAGTCCGAACTCTTCCTGAAATCTGTCCTCGGAACCCATTGCAAATAAGGAGGGAGATCGCGCACTTAAGTTGGTTCCGTGGAGAGTCCATGAAGACTCCACCATCTCTCTAGTCTCCATTGAATGATCTTCAAGTAGTCAACATACGATCAACAGCGCTTCGATTGGTAAAAAGTGGAAGTATTCGTATATTACAAATTGGGCACCAAACTCACAACTTACGAGAATACCGAGATCGGTCTCCTCCTAACTAGTCTCCATAGGCTTCGTCAAGTGATTCAACTGGAAGATGATAATTTTTTTAATCCATCCAGTACACTGATTTCATTTGGAAACAGTTTTAAAATATGACTCGACTGTTTTGGTCCTTGACTCTTAAGAGTATCGGAATCAATGTGACGGCCAAGAACGTGCGAGGGATTTGCGACAAAAATCATTACGATAAACGGACAGCGAAGGCATGGAAAAGCGGAGGCAATCGATTCTAAAAATTACGTCTGGTCTAGCATTCCATTTCTGCCGCTTCCAGGAGAAGAGGACGCCTCGAAGCCAGCGAAGGTGCTCTGCTTACCATCAACACGCCCTTTGATGTCGATTCCCAACAAGCGACTTCAAACGACGCCGTTTATTAACTTCCGAGAACTGCCGTTTCCCCTTTACGAGCAAATTCAAACACTGCAACGCAGAATAACGAGCTAACTTCTGAATTCGCTTCTCAAATAAAAAGTACAATCGCTGCCCGAATCCTTAGAAGGAATGAAGCAAGTGATATTCTCCAGAAAACTGTGTCAAAAACTCAAAAAATAATTAAGTTTTAAATAATATGTTTGTTAAACACTGCAAAAAAAATTATGATTTATATTTGAATTGTTTTAAAATTTTGAAAGGCCAGCAATTATAGTTTATAAATTCTATTGTCAAAAAAGAAGTTACAAACTGCACATGACCACGTGGAGGACAAAGTAATTTACTCTCAGGCAGAGGCGGATTTAACATTTCAACATACTCCTAATGATAAAAAAATTGTTCGACACGTGTTATAGTATTCATATAATACCAAAAAATGTTGTATTGAATAAAATATAAAAAAGTCATTTCACAAGTACGTATGTCATCAAAATATAAATAATTCTGAAAGTATTGTTGACACATCGTAACTATTAAATAACACTAAATTCGAGGTTTGTTATATTCAATAGATGCCTCCCTTAGGCGAGAGTCTAGAGTCTTTATCAAGAACCCGCCTCATCCTGGAGGAAAACGGGAGAAGAACCCGGGCCAGGATGGGGATATATAATTAATGTATTCAACCAAAGTGCCAAGGTTCAGTACATATAGAACTAAATTTATATGAATAATAAGACACAATACAAGCAAAATATAAATTTATGTTTCATTTCAAATTCCAGGCAACGCCGGGCAAATTCCGGGAAGTTCTGCGAGTTTGATTAATTATCCGGCAATTATTGCATTAAAATAAAGTCACAAGAATTACAAAGTGTTGGCGAGATATGCATGTTAAGTGCAGAAACAGCACTTCCCTCCTTGAAATTAAAATACTGAAAGAAAGTGAAGGAGATTACAACACACTTAACGCGACTTCCTTCTTCCGAAAGAGCAGAAGAAAGTGCCGAGAGGTGAAGGCGCCATTAGACGGAGTGTTCTAGAACAGCCGCTTATTGGTTCTGCACCAGAAGGTTTTGTTGCAGCGAATATTCAGCGCAAGGGCTACTCACGTCCTTCACTTTTACTCGTAATTGGAAAATGTCGACCGCTCAGGAAGAGTGCTTACCTGCAACAAAGAGAAAGATGAATTAAAATCACGAAGTACATTAATCAATCTATGGACACATATTAATAATAATAGATTTATTGCAACAAAAAAAAGGAAACTGCGTATGACCACGTGGAGAATATTAAACTAATTTACTCCCCGGGAGCAAGCAAGGGACCATCCCATCAATTCCGATCAAGGGCCCGTAGGTAGAGGCGGATTTAACATTTCAGCACACTCCTAATAAACAATTAGCCCCGAGTTATCTAGAAATAAATTCATAATAATAAAAAACTTTTAAAGGTTTTTATTTGAAATAACTTTAGACATAACATTGCTTTGTAACAAGGGTTTATATATGTGGGCCAAATTTCAGTTCAATCGGTTGAGGTTAAAAATTCAGTCGCAAAATTTGTCCCAAAAATATTAACTAACAAGTCAAGTACAATGAAAGTTTGTAGAATAGTTAGTAAAATACGGGTTAGAATATTAACACAATACCAACAAATTTGTAATTCATGAAACGCAAAAAAGTTATTCTCTAAGTACGTCTTATTTTGGAACAATTTATTACCCCAAAAGTATTGTTTGTAAATCGTAACTATAAATAACACTTCCTTCGAGATTTATTATTTCCATAGATTCATAGGCAATAGCTTAGCGAATACATTATAGAATACAATATAAGAATACATTATCTATGCAAAATAAAGTACGAATTTACTGATTAAGAGGAAGGATTGCGCCAAGTACAGTTATGTGAAGACTGTAACGCGACAGGAATCGAACCCATGTTGCCAGCAGGAGTCCGACCGCGTCATCATCCCTTCGACTTTCCCAATTCGTCCAGGATCAGAAATACTCCGTCAGTGCATCATCCCTGTTTCGGTATCACATCATATTTCAATTTGTATAGAAATAAAATGTATAAAGGTAGTACCATGTTCCAAGAATAGAAAGAATTTTTCTACTTTTTCATCCGAAATGTGTAACAATATCTTCGCTGGGTTTCTTAAAAATATGTTAATTAGAATGATAATGCATATAATTATCTCTTCCACAAGGATATCTCATATTGCACATGTCTACACCCCAAAAGAAATTCAAACCTAACACGTTAAGTAGGTTCTTGTGTCTCCCCAGATGTCATGATTATACAATAATTACGCCACGTTACTTCTGAATCAAAATTACTTTTAATAGTATAACCGCTTAGTTCGTCCGTTTACTGCTCACCAATTGCAAAGTTATTAAACACGAAATAGAGAACCTTGCGAACAGAATCGTATTCATGATAATTAAAATCTGCACGGATGGCGTATTCACAAATGATTTAAACTAAAACACACTACAAAATCATATCCTATGAGAAACGTAGCAACCGAAGTATTCGACTAAATATTCTCAAGAGTTGCATTTAGTCTTCCAGAATAAAAATAAGTTTCTCGAAAAACATACAATTTTGAGGTTTATAACGGAATGCTTTTATTTCATTAATAGTATACACATCGCACAACATCAGAAAGAAATGATTTTTGTTTTTGAAACATTAAATGCTAATTTATGCAAACCCATTAAGCGCCTTTAATGAAATTCAAACATGGCATAAATAAAAACGAGAGATAAGGTTTATCTCCAAAGTTAATCGGTAATTAACGCTTACAAACACGCCTCATACAATGCTCACCATAACAGAGAACAAACCACTTATGAGACGAAAATTAATGATACGGTCATGTAAAACTTTCACGCATTAATCAACATTATCTTCTAATTAAAAAAACATGGTATGCGACTAAATTATCGAAATCGTGGATAAAGAAAATCCAAAAATATAGATACAAAAGTAACAGATCTGACAATAATACAATCTGTATTTGGTTACACAACTCTCTTCATACTCTATAGCATAGCATCACACGAGGAAGTGTTAAAGTAAAAAAAAAAAAAAAATTAAAACTAATTTTGAAGTGAAGAACGAGAGTGGAATAATTTTATTGATATTTCTGAATTATTTTTCTTGAAAATAATTCCGAGTTCCGAAAAAAATCTCGAGAAAAGAGTAAACAAAGTAACAATCTCTCATTAGACTAGGATGGATTTAGTATTTACGAGTCGTATTCTCACCGGAAGCCTCGCAGGTCGAATTTTTGCTTCCGGCGCAATATATAAAACTGTGGTAGCGCGGTTGCACCATTTCATTACAACGCTTCGAAAATCTAAACCATTCGTCCAAACTTTACAATTTAAAGATGTTTTTTTTTAATCTTCGTTAAATGCACAAAACAAAGAACCCATTAAATTTGATGAAGTTTGATTTTTTCGATCATAAATTCCTCACTTAAATTGAAGTTTTTCAAAACTTCTATTTTCATAACGTTTTTCGATAATTAATTTAAAAAAATTAGTATATAGACGTAAGCTGTGGAGGACTTTTTTGTATAACTCTTCGAGACGAACAATATTGCCACTCATAGTTGTCATTTATCTCTAACTGCTTTGGTGAATATGGCCGATCATCGATATTTATCTCCAACTTCATCTTTCTTTCATACATAAAAATTTAAAGTTAACCTATGTTCATCTTAGACATCTTGAATATCTCCTCACTAAATTTCATCACGATCGGTGCTTTAGTCGTTATTAAGTAACAGACAGACAGACACGCTTAGGAATTACGCATTGATATATTTAGATGGATATAGCAAAATACATGATAATAATAATAATGATAATAAATTTATTGTCAAAAAAACAGTACAAACTGCGTATGACCACGCGGAGGAAAGAAAACTAATTTACTCTCCGGAAGCAAGCAAGCGACGTATTCCATCAATTCCGATCAAGGGCCCTAAGGCAGAGGCGGATTCAAATATTTCAGTAAAAATTCCTAGATAAGATGAAAAGTTGGCTGCGAGTTATAATACTAATAGAATGTCAATATGTTTGTAATTTTAAGCAAACAATTACATGTACAAATTATAATTGAACTATAGATTATTCTGAGTATAGTGTTTAAGAATTGAAATAACACTAAATTCACGATTTATTGTTACAATAAACACGCCCCTAGACAAAGTCTAGAGAACCTGTATAAGAAATCCGCCTCTACCCGAAGGAAAACCGGAGAAAAACCCGGGCCAGGATGGGGGGGAAACCCGGGTCAGGGATGGGAAAAACCCGGGCCGGGATGGGGGATATGTATTATAGATTACAAAGAACATATTATATTGCACGAATGAAAAAGTTAAGACCTCATCCAGTAAAATAAATAAATAAAATAATTTTTTCGTACAGTCTTATTTTACTTTATATCCTACCACTGTGAACATGGGATGCATTCAACCGATGAAACACTGAATACGTCATTAAGGTCTGATGCGGAAAAATTACCGGGGAATGTATGATATGGACGTTAGTGGTAAAATTATTGGTAACTTAACCATCATATTATTGAAATGGATACATACGAAATTACCAACAAAGCAAGCTTATAGTCCGGATTTTAAAAAAATACTCCAGAAAGAATGATTTGTGTCGTAGTTTAGTAATGGACGAAGTTTCTCTTGATGAGATTTAACACGTCCACTGAGAAGGTTATACGCTTCCCCTAGATACGACGCAACCCTCAAGATCGACGCGCATAGCGGGACACCCGTAATGGATGACATCATCAGGAGCCCTCGTAGCAATACAGCCGTTTAGTTTAATATTGTCAATAAATGAATTATTAAATCGACCTTTTTGGTAGACAGATATTTATTTTTAGTGTCACAACGTTTCAGCAGTATATTGCTGCCATCATCAGTCCAACGTTATTGTGTGGACACATCAAAAAAAATTTCTTTATCTTAGTTACAACTATAAAAACAAATTAACTGTATATACAAATAAAACAATGACAGACAAAAAATAAATTTAAATAAACATTAAATTTACAATTGACACAGATAACTTATCTAGATTTGTTCACAAATATATCTGCTTTAGAGGTTTGTGTTTTCAAATTATTTATCATTCTTATGTCATTGTTTTATTTGAATATGCAGTAAATTTGTTTTTATACTTGTAACTAAGATAAAAGCAAACAAATTTGTTGACATGTCCACATTCTAGTGACGACGAGAGCAATATTCTGCTGAAACGTTGTGATACTAGAAATAAATATTTGTTTACAAAGAAAGGTCGATTTAATCATTCAATTCAATTACGATTGAAGACGTAAACAATGTAAATATTGTCATTACTTTCGAAAAATATTGAACTTCAAATTCTATGTACTTAAATTTCTTATAATTGGAGGTGTTGCTCAAACAGGAAAAGAAAAAAGTGTTGATGATCAATAATTAACAAGACTTGGCAAGTACAGGACAATAATGTAATGGCAACTAATACGGGGCATTACGAATAACCCGAAATTCAATTCACGTAGATGAATCACATGACATTTTACATTTCTTCTGGAAGTAATTTTCGTCACTACTCGTTACGAGCGTGTTATAGCAGCAAGGACACCGAAATTGTTTCCTGGAAAGATTCAGCTCAGATAATTTCGATGTACGGAAGTAATTCAAAACATTACGTCGTCATATTGCTATGTAACTAATACATCATCCAATATAATTCCTAGTCTCAATTGTGGACTAATAAAAGGTACCATTCATAATCAATGCACAAAACTTTCAATAACAGAGAAGAAAAATCATAATGTCTTTCAAAACGAAAGGTCCTAGTTGTTATTAAATGAGTCTAATTTACATTACACCCCAAGTACAAAAATGGATACATATATTATTGAAATACAAAAATCAATCCTAACATTTCCTTTTAGTATTGATTCCAAATATAGAAGTATGAAGAAATTTTGGAGGACAACACTTCACACCGATCCACCCAATCTTCAATCCCTGAAGACATGTCACCATTTATTCATCCTTCAGATATAATACACGCTGACAAGCGTTTCAGAGAAGCCTTATTACTATTAATTCCTGCGAATGTTTATACTCCTCCAAATTATGCTTCATTACATTTGTACACTGCACGTCCGTACAAATTACAAATATATTTTCCTAGAAAGGGATTCAAGTTATAGAAAGATAATAATCTTACTCTTATTATACGAGAAATAAGTTTATACCGGCTATCTCCTCAACTTATGGTGGGATTTTGACGAGACTTGATTTGTAGCGGGATTTTGTCAATCTTGTGATATTTCGTTTCAGAAAAGAATTGTACGGGCAATAATTGGAAGTTTAAACAGGTTTTCTTCTGTGAATGAAACACAGATCCTTTCCATCCGTCTGAGATAACATCCGCTGGGCGCTCACCTACAGGTCATGAGAATTGACTGTTCTGAAGAATGTTTTACGCTGAAGCAATGCACAACTCTCGCTAACGATGACTGAAATCGATAAACCTGCTAAAAAGAATTCTTTTATTATAAATTTACTTGAAAATATCCTTATATTGACGAAATTTCAGCGTTACAGTCTCCAAACAAAATGACACAAAGTCAGAGAAACAAGAAATATGCAACAATAACGGTTTTTTATTATATTTAACATAAAATTACTTAAAATGAACTGATAAAAATAGTTACAAACAAATTGTGTATAAACACATCCATAAAAAATGTACTTAAAATTATTTTCACATCCCAGCGTAGCTCGGTTGCCAGATATTTCATATAAGATTACAAAATTACATTTGGAAAAATAAAAATACTTGGCATTAGCTCTAGCATAGTTCACCGACCACTCCCTTGGCACTTGCGTCACAGTATGTCACTGAGTGTCCTTCTCCTCACGTTTCTTCCATTCCTCATGCAGACGAACTACACCAACTTGTCCGTTTGCGTTAGCGTATATTTGGACGTGGACGAATCGACCATTTCTCCAGAGTGGCACTGCGTCACCGAGGGACCAAACCCAACGAAGTTGCAGTAGCATGCCGCAAAAACACCACAGGTGAATTATTACACTAGTGATGCAAAACCATTGCACACACTTTCTCATATATATATATTTTTCCATCTGCAGCACAGGGTGACCAAAATATCCAAAAAGTGTTATGTAAATGTCATTTCGTTGTACAGAGAAATAGCTGTATTTTCGCATGTGATGTGCGTTTGCTGTCCTCCTATGTATTTTATCATTATCATATCTTTCATTTCAATTTACGAAAAGTGTATTTCATGACTGATTGGTCCATTTACACTGCTAAATATTAATCAAACTTCTTAAAACAGTATACTAATGTGTAAGTGCAGCAGACAGAAATTATTTTACTGCGTCTACACCAAACTTTCAAGCGAAATATCGCTAAATGCGGATGAAATGCATACTAATTGTACTTTACGTAAAGGAAATTCAAGCAAAATCGTTGGAGCCGTTTTTGAGAAACATTCAAAAGAGTACTTTGACCTTCATGTAAAGTACCCTTTGTTTTAAAGTAAAAAAAATACAGACATTTTTCATATATTGGACCATTAACCAAGTGAACAATCTGTGGATTATATGTTCTTTGTGCCAATTGAGTGGCATCTCTCGATTGTTGAGCAATTTCATGAACAATTTCTGCAAATCTCATAGGTCCATTCAAAATTTACGCCTTTGAGTTTAAAGAAGAGTGTATGAAATTGTTGGGCGTAGTATGATTGGCGTAATTAATTACAGACTCGTTTCTTAATTATACTGGAATCCACGAGACGAGACTGACAGAACAATTTAAAATAACTTAACATTACTAATATGCACGCCACCGACCTAGATATACAATCGATACGGTTAACCTGTGACGATCGCTCGAACCAACAAGCGACCGTCCTCAACTTGCTATCAGTCAACATCCCACATCACATCACGTCCTCATCTTACAGCCATGACATGTGGACTCTCTCTCTCTGCAAAACTCATGAGTCAATATCAAACATGTGTCAGTACTCTCATCATTCGACTCTGTCTCTGCAAAACTCGTGCGAGGAGTCAACATCAAACATGTTTTAGTATTCTCATCACTCGGCAGCCAAGCAGACGACTTCCCCTGGAGGAAGTTCCTCAACCTGAAGATTATCTCGAGAGGGCATCGACACGGCGTTGAATCGCCACGTGAATCAGCAATTCAACCTCAACTGTACACCAACTCGAAATCATCAAATCGACATCGCTCCCATCTTTGAAGGAACGGATCGTCTCACTTCATCACAGGGAATCACATGAACTACAGTTTTGTATTCTTTCATTACTTTTAACTTTCATGTTCCACGTCATTAAATTGTTTGTTGGCAGTTCAGGCATTCCTCGTGTTCTGTAATTTGCTTGTACATTATGGTCCTTCAAACTCTAACCTCATCCTATATGAACTAAAATTTCTGTACAACGTGCATCGGCAATAAGTAAATTCTACTGTAAATACGAAATGCGAATTATCCGTATATTCAGAATCGCTACGCACAGACGAGCAGGCGGACGGACGTTATGCCAAAAACCACTTTCTCAGAATCAGGGGTCGTCCAAATCTCGCTTTCGAATTTTTTCACAATTACAAAAAAACGTCGTAGTCGACTCGTTTATTGTAATATTAAAAAAAAAAATTCCTCATTTCTAGAGTTATTTCAAAAGGTAAATATTTGTTACGAAGAAAATTCCCAGTTAAGAAATATGCAAACTTAAAACAATATGTGGTGACCGTGAAAAATGGAAAACCTATACGTCTTCTCCAAAGAAAGAATACAATCGCCCTGAAAATTTATTTCCGCGAAAACAAGAGATCAAGCAGACACCTAATTTATTTATCATTTATTTTATGTATTTTGGCAAAGGTTCGGGCCCGCACTTCCACCTAACCGTTGGACTCGGGAGAGGGAATTGGGAAGGAGAGATGTTGGGTTGCCGGGGAACTTCTGGCACCGAACCGAAATCTTAAGGGATTATACTGGCAGCAGCCTTGTCTTTATTTCATCGTCACTACATCTGAATACGCGCTCTATTACGAATACCTATTTATTAGAAATTTAAAAATGTTTTAAAGAGATATGGAGAGAGAAACACACAAAAAATACACACAATTTGAGGGAACCTTTTCGATATATTTCTCCTTCGTCTGTCCCCTCCCATGCACAATACAAAATTTAACGAATGTTTTAAAGTTATTATTTTTGAAACTCTCTCCAAACATTCTCAATCCATAGATGTAGAAACGCGAAAAGGTTCCATCTGATCCCTAGGAGCATCTACCCATCCAGATTTACATCGACAACAGCAAATGCTTCCAAATTCTACTTCAAATTTGCAGTTTCATTCCTACTCTTCTTTCCTTTATCTGAATGTCGACCAACGTAATCCGAAGATAGAAGATTTCGAATTATTCTCTACGTGACTGAAGAAGGCCGAATGCTGAAATGTTCCGTGGAATTTGTGAGTGGTTTTTCTCTGGTTTTCTTTCCATTTCTCATTTACATTATAACTCTTTTAATCCATAGAAGACAATAGTGTCGATTTATTTTCAAGATATACGTAATATTTTAATATTATCAAATATATTACTAAAAAGGTCTCATCCATTAGTAAAATAAAGCTCAAGTACTATATAAACATACAATACGGTGTACAGCAAGTTCAATAAGAAAGAATTCCATAACATACAAATTAACGAGTTTATTCTGACGCAAAAAAAAAATTCATTACTCTATAGAATGAGACGTTTACAAAAACGTTTCGTTGCAATATATCCTTCTTAGTCACTATTTCTTAGAATGGTAGATGTTTCCGTACCTTATGAAACTGTATATTGGTAACAAAGGTGAAGTAGCGCTGTTGCGTCACAATTTCCACATGTTTACACACAATGCATCGCTGCCAGAACTCCTAAGCAGACACATCAAGTCCACCTGCGCGTGCAATGAGATCCCGAGCGAAACATCTGCCTTTCTACCCCATGCGCTAACACAACACACCAAACTCATCCCTGTTACTCCGGAGTCCACATGCACAATTATAACTTCCCTAATTACTCCGTGCCAACGAACATGTCGTGGGGCTGGAGGTGCCCTTACGCCTCCACTGCTACTCAAGTCATCCCCCACGGCCACGCTATAGTAGACTCCTCCGCCCCCGAATGGAACACGATTTCAGTCATCGCCCTCGAGCTCCACACGGAAGCGCATTAAGCACGAAATATTCATTTGCATTTTTACAGTGTCCGGATTCACTGGTTTATCTCCCGTATCATTCATAAAAAAGCACTTCCTAAGCAAAACGAAAGTATTTCCTAAGGGAGTCGCCTCATATGAGTAGCGTAGTCTCTATGAAACCATCTCAGAGGTCTTAGGGTCTCGCGTGTTGAATTTTAATAGTAGACTGGGCCGGGAGGCGAACGGGACGGTGCAATTGGTAAGTGCATGAGCGGGTTAACCTCAAGGTCCCGAGTTCGAATCTCGGTCCCGTCTCTCATTTTCATTCAACATAACATAATTAAAAGCAATTTTACTATAAATCGATTGCACATCTGAATTTAAAAAAAAAAAGGAGCTACAAATAGTTCAATTTTTAAAATTTACGAACAAGTTATTCTCCATTAGAATTAAAACACAAATAACAGGTAAACATTAAATCGTAATTTATACAATTTTTTTTTTAATGTACACAATCGTATTTACTCCCAACATGTTTCCATTGCGAAATTGTTGTTGCTCCAAAAGAGAACGATTCTGTTAAAACAAGTACGTTATAATTAATTCGTATCCAACGCAGCGGTCAAATTCTCCGCATACAGAAGTATGAAAGTTAAGTTTTTTCTGATTGTCTTATTATTATTGCTGTTAATAAAATTCACTATTAAACCTTTTTGAGTCTATGTGTCACAATTTTCAGGCAATCAATTTAGTTCACCAATTCCTTATCACTTCACGTTCATTAGATTTTAAATAAGTAAGAGTAAGACATCTTTCATTATTATATTCTTTATTCAGTGTCACCGTTTCGAGATTCAATTTTATCCCTTCTTCAGGGCTAGACTTGTTACTACAACAACAGAAATGATACTTTGTCATATGCATATAAGGTTTACGTAAATCCGGAATCATTTCCCTCCGAACTACATTCGCTGAAAGAGAGTAAAAGTAGGTTCCCAACTCAATTGACAGACCTCGAAGTCCGATTCGCATTGCACCCGAAGCGGCATCCGCTCAACGACAAGTTCCGGAAGCGGAAACCAAGAGGGAGACAGAGCGTGACACGGAGATAGCAAAGTCCTCTGGTAGCTCAGGTGGTGGCGTTCTTGCTCTTCACAAGGTCTCCCCGGGTTCAATTCTCGGTGCGGCCACAAAAGATTTCTAGCTTTTCACATGAATGCCCCAGCTCATAAAGCTGTGACTACTGAAACGTCAACCCTCTTTCCTCTACCCAGAAGCTTCTCCTAGTATCAACAACTCTTACTAACCCCTCCACATGGGCCAAATTGTTGGTAAATCCAGTAAAAGGACCCATCTAACAACCACCCTCTACCCAATTCCTGCCCCCTATCGCCCCATGTAAATAGCACTAAGCTACATTTCCAATTCACAAACAAATAAAACGAAACACAAATCGACCAACATTCATTCATTATCCAACATCATAATCCGGCTTTACACGGTCCATTTTACAGACAATTTGCGTCCAATTACTGTACAAGAAATGGATGTGAAATGAAAGCTTTACATCATCTGTTTGCACAGAATATGGAACTACACAGTATTTGACTAAAAATGGCTGTCGTTAGCGAGTGCAACAAACATCTAACCTCAACAGGGCATCCATTTCTCTAAACATGCGAACGGTTTTCACTGATAAACGAATGGTTAGGGTAAGACGACATTTTGTTCACTGTGATTCATTTTTCGCTAGCGGTGCGCTAGTCAATTCGTACGAGTCGTACAGAAAAATAGAGCATTTTAAAGACTTCCAAAAGAGGTCAAAGAATGAAATTACATAACAATTCGTTTGCGTAAATATATAACATAACGGATGTAGTAATGCGTTACGTAAATAGTTCACATAAATTCAAAAAATAAAAACCTCCCTTTTTAAGGAAAACACGGAGGCAACTCTGGGTACTCTACTAAGTGACATTAAATACATATGAATTTCTGTCAAATATTGCACTTGCAAGAACGAAGCACAATAAATTGCATCGTAAAGATATCCCGCAATCAGTATCTTCAAGAAACACGAATTTAAAGTGCCATTTCTTTTACTTGATTTATTTTCTATTGTAGTATTTGTCAATGGGAAATGTGGCATGCTATTGAAGCTTATCTACATGGAGCGATAGGATGTAGATCATTGTTAGTAGATGGGTTTTACCAACAACTTAGCCAAGTGGAGAGGTTAGTATAAGTGGTTAGTAATAGTTACATTTATTGATACCAGGAGTAGCAGGGTTCGCTTTTCAGTAGTCAGAGCTAAATAAACTGGGACACTAATTTGAAAAGGTACAATTTTTTGGCAGGCCCCACCGGGAATTGAACCCGGAATGTCTGGGCGAAGAGCAAGAACGCTACCACCTGAGCCACAGAGGGGCTGCTTGGATTGAGTCGTAGTTAAGCTCCATTCGAGAACAATGACTCTCCATCCGTGCGCCAGATGAATAAAAAATGAAAATGTAAACGATCAAAAATTACACATCATTATTCTGAACTCATGCAGATGAAAAGGCGATTAATATTCTCTTCTTCTAAAATGGCTTTTATATCTACATTTAATTAACTTGGTACCGCGGTAATTAAATCCGTTACAGAAAAAAACATTAATTTAGCAAATACAGTGCAATTAAAATTCGACACGCAGAAGAAAATCCAAAATATAAATTCCTTTAAAAATGTATTTAGTAATATAAACTTTTAAATGAAGCAATTACAAAGAACTGAAACTCGGTAGTTGATACGCTGCGGCTATGATTTACAGATAAAAAAAACTTTCAATTAAATACAAAGAATATTAAAAACAGTCCCAATGCATTGTCAGGCACAGATGGGGCAACATGTTCACAAATATAAATTCGAAAACGAAAATATATTTCTCGGGAATCGAACTACGCGCCCAGCGCTTACAAGGTCATGACATTATCCACTACACTACCGTAGCTTTTTCTATACTGCATACATTCATATATTTTTTTCTAATATTAAACGAAATACTAAAACAATATTAAACCGAAATGAGACTCTTCGATCCCTTTTCCCAAACTCCACTTTTCTGAGTATTTCACAAAAATCGTTAGAGACCTTCTCGAGAAAATGTCCCTAAGTACACACACACATACAATTACTGCTCGCATAACAGTATAGGATTACTCTAAATGCAGAGAAATCCAATGAACTCCAACGTAACTAGTACTAGAAACATTACATTGGGTATACTTTCAATAGTAATCATACCAGTTAAGACTCATTTTTTTACATCCACATAAATTCCACAAGACACAGCACAGCCTACTATTCACACAATGGTTCTTCATAATTAAAGAACGTAATTATAGACGCTGATTCGTTTTTTATTTCTCACTGTTCGACAGACAAATGTGGAACAAACGGATTAAGAAAGCTCGTTTCACTTCCACCGGTGCACTTGGGTCTTATTTCTTCAAAAACACAAAATCAAATATTTTAAAATTAATTTAACGAAATCCAAAACAAACCTTATATTTTAGAAAGTAAAAAATATTTCGAGAACTCTTAGGAGATTTTACTCATCCTTAGGGTCCGTTTGCGAAGAAGGGAGAGGAGGGTCAGGTAGCGCTCAAACATTGCTCTTCTACATCGTGTAGAGAAACACAAAATTTGCTGTGCAAGTTAATTTTTTTCATTTTAGTATTTGTAAATGGGAAATGTAGCGTGTTATTGAAGCTTATCCACATGGCGCGATAGAAGTTAGGAGTTGGGTGGAAGGTCATTGTTATAGTGGATGGACCTTTTAACTGGGTTTACCAATAACTTGGTCCACGTGGAGGGGTTAGTAGAAGTAGTTAGTAATAGTAAGAGTTATTGATATTAGGACTAGGATAGGAGAAGAAGGGTTCGCTTTTGAATTGTCACAGGTATATAAACCAGGACATTGAAGAGAAAAGTTACGATTTTTTTTCTGATCCTGTCGGGACTTGAATCTGGAGTGACTCAGTGGCAAGCAAGCATGTTAGACCTGAGCCACCGGAGATTTATTTGTTGACTATGTTTGAAGCATTAGAAACAGACGATTCAATTCTGGGAGAAGATTCAATATTTTTAGGGCTACTGTACGGCGCACGGGCCCTAAGCCCCGCCATACATATTGTACATTTTATGTTGAGATAAAGCCCTTTTGAATGGAAATAGAAAGAGAAGAAAAAATGTAGCATACTTATTACTTCAAAAATTTTCTTCTTTAACTAGACGACTCGTCATTTGGAATTTGAAGGAGTTTTGATCACCAGTCACTCAACCCCTTCCCCTCGCATTTAAGACCGAATCACTTCCTAACAACATTCGTTCACACTCAAAAAAAGATTTGTCCCTAGTCGAAATGGAGATGAAATCTGCCTACATTTGTAGCAACGATTTTCAAAGACTCCTGAAATTTTAAATAGGAAATAAATTAGAAGAAAAAAATTTGGGTAATATAAGACGCGATGATACAAATAACAATTAAATTATTTATTTAACCATATCGATTAGTACATGAAAGATAACGTTTTATGTTTTCTTCAACTTAGTCATTACGTGGATGTATTTTCTTTTCTTTTTTATGGTCTCTGTTATCTTCATCCTGCTCCTCTTCCTGGAACTGCCTCATCATAAGCACTTGTAATATATATGTGTGTGGTGCTTTTGTAGATATCTCTTATAACACATATTCGTTGTACATATTCAGAGAAATCGTGATATTATTGTCTTGTAGTGTGTACACTGCTTTCTTCTCTTGGTTCGTGTAACATTCCCATATAGCACATGATCCACCGTCTCGGCTCCGTTGCCGCATATCGTACACGTCTCGTCTGTAATCTTCCCTATCCGTGTGACACATAAGACCCAAGATTCCCACGTCCCGTAAGTACTTGTAACATCTCTCTTGGCGGAGAAAACCATTTTATATTTTTCCATTTCTATTTAACGTCTCGTATGTATTTGTAAGTATGTCGCCCTACTTCTCCTGATCAACAAGGCCAGAAAAGCTATGACCGAATCCTGAGCCAAAATACACTAAAAGCTGTTCTCTGAAGAGGTCGGCTCCAGGAACCTCTTTTAGAGACTGGCCTCTTTCTTATACAGCTCTTATTGCGAGTGGCGTAAGGCGGCTTCGGCGTGGCGGTCGTAACACGTCGTCCGAAGGACGGTCTTAGGATGCTTCTTGACCTTCCCCCGTTTCACCTCTTGAATCTCCTTCTGCTGAAGTCGGTCTCTTTCCCTTCACAGATTTCGAAAAACGGCACAGGATTTTTTGCACTTAATAATGATAAAAATTGCGTATTTCATGAGTCTTCACATTACAGGAGCAGTACAAAAACTCATCAATTTATATTTATTATTATTATTAAACATTTCATTGAGAGTTCTTCGCACACAGTTTTTATGCTCAAAAATATTACACATGCCACGAGACGACATTTTTTCGAACCATCCTTCCGGTAGAGGCGGATTTTTTTTTGTACAGACTCTCCAGAGTTGTCAAGGGGAGGTGTCTCTTGAAATAATAAATCATGAATTTAGTGTTATTTTTCTATTTACGTCTTATAAACAATATCTCCCAAATAATCTTTAGTTTGATAATAATACGTATTTCTGATACAACGTTTTACTAAATTACTTTACAATTTTTATTTAAATAAATTTTTATTTAATTTTTTATTAAATACAAATTTGTTGGTATTCTATTAATATTATAACATTATGGAACCATTTTTATTCTTAACTTAGGAGTGAGCTGAAATGTTAAATCCACCTCTGCCTTAGGACCCTTGATCGGAATTGATGGGATGGTCCCTTGCTTGCATACGGAGAGTAAATAAGTTTATTGTCCAGAACGTGGTCATACGCACTTTGTACTGCTTCTTTTACAATAAATTTATCATTGTTATTATTATTGTTCAAAATTTAAATTTTCCAACTTTCTTTTATTTGTATGTTAGTTTCTTTATAATTACATTAAGTCAAAATTAGAACATTGTGAATTTTTTATTGTTTTTCGATCCGTTTGAGTAATGAAGAAAATTCAAATTCAAGGGTAAGTGAGATGAGGCTTTTACATTCGTAAATTCGAAAACACTGCCACAGCAGGTGGAACACACTACCAGCCCCACCCATCCCGACGAAGGAGCTAAGCGCCGGGTGGTGGAGGAGGAGCAGGCGCGGCAAAGGGAGAGGGCGACGCCACTTTGGAAGGTTGTTAAACCAAGGGTTAGGGTTGATAAAGTGGACAGAGATACGTATTACAAAAGAGAACTCTGCTCATATAGGGAAAACAAGTACATATGGGTTTCTTCTGCATTCACAAGGTATTACACGAGGTCGCTGAAAATTGCGACGTCCAAAACTAAAATTAGTTCATTTTTAAATACATCAAAACGTAATATTTTGATGATACGAACATCAATGACATACCACTAAACCGGACTCAAAATCAACGGTATGCAATAGCACAAACATTTCAAACCCAATAGGTTTATCAGCTGTACGATACCAATCTTCTACCCTGAGAGGGTGATAACACAAAATGAAGCATAATTGGGCGAACTGCTGTGATCTGACCTATCGGGGTTCTCAGAGTACCTCTGGGCACAAGTACGACAACATGTAGCCTGGTTATCATTACACTCTAGCCGCATCAAATCTTTCATTCAAGGAATGAATCCACACCGGATTCGAAGAACCTCCAAGAAGGCGTTCCGAGTATCGACTGTTAACGTTCATCCAACAACACGTTTTTCACGTTTCAGTGGCAATCGCTCGCTGAGGTTTGACAAACTTAACAAAATATATCAGGAAAAGGAGCAATATTGTTTAAAATAACTTTCTGTCAGGTGAAAACGGCGACTGATCGGGAATCGAACCCGGGCCTTCCGCTTTGATCGCAGGGGTGACCAAGCACGATGTATAATGAAACCCTGACCGAACGTTATCACATATCTTCTCCACGTGTAGAAATATATGCAATATTGTTTGTACTATTTTAACGCAATTCTCAAATCCCGAAAAAATAGTCATTAAATCTCGAGGCAATATAATAGAATCATTATCATCGTTTTAATCTAACTAATATACGATTTCTTTGAAAACTTTAGGAACTTGATTCCGAGAGGAAAAACAAATTCAAAATTACAGTCAATCCAACAAAATCGGTACAACCATTCATTGAAGATCTTTCGTGTGCATGAAAAGTTGGTCATTGAACAATGCATTTCTTTTACGAATATATGGTGAAGAGAAAACAAGTTCAGGCAGTACGAAGAGAAGTATGAGAAAAGAGCATGTAAATGTCACTTAGCCGTCCTTAATCAACATTCAACCTACATCCATAGCGAGTCATTTAAACAACAGTGACAAACTAACGCTGCTTTTTAATTACATTCTGTTTTGTTTACATCACACTGTTTTATATAACTGGTTTACGAAATCAATTTCAAACTGTATGAGTCTTTGAAGACGAAGGTAAACAAGTCAAATTTAAATTTACAAGAAAAACAAGTGCTCTATTCAACAGAATGATTATGTTTTTGACGAAACATTTCATTAGTTCCTTCAACAAAAAATAGTTTTTAAAAATTCCCATAATAGAAGTCAGTTCGAAAGAAAAATTTTTTTTAATGAAATATATATAGTTATTGAGTCATCGGCAGTAAACATTCCTAGACACCGGCATTGATACTTCCTAGCAATCATCTTAGCAAACAAAAAATCTTCCAAAATTAACTTGAAATTTACTTTGAATACGAAGTAACTCCTTACACGAGACATTACAATGAACTACTTTTTTAATATCTATTCGGATCACATTCCCATTAATGTTATTTGAAGTTTCTTCATCACTACGAAGTCTATACTGTACCTAAGGTGGGTCGATAGAGTTCTCGGAGGGTTGTGCTCTACAATTTCTCCACTCGCGAGGTGCGTTGGTCGGCTGAGGAGAACTGCGGCGTCTACTCTCAGTGGAAAACGTTCAAGTGCGTAACTTGTTTTTTATAGCGGATACAAACAAACGAATGTTCCCACATAGATTTGCAATAAAATAAGCATTTCCAAATATCGTGAAAAAAAAACTCGGAAATAGTTGACTATCTTGTAGCACATTAAAATATCTGATTCGGTATCTGGCACGGCTGTGTACATTACGTATGTCGCCCCATCCTAGCCCGGGCTTATCTCCGGTTTTCCTTCAGGTAGAGGCGGATTGTTTATACAGAGTCGCTAGACACTTGTCTAAGGACTGCATCTACTGAAATAATAAATCTAGAATTCAGTGTTATTTGATAGTTACGATTTATCAACAATACGTATTAAATAGTCTATAGTTTCATAATAATACAAAGTACTTGTGAAATTACTTTCTTGTGTTTCATTAAATGCACGTACCAAAATACTACTTTTATTCTCATCTTAAGAGTGAGTTGAAATGTTAAATCCGCCTCTGACTTAGCACTCTTGATCGGAATTGATAGGATAGCCCCTTGATTGCTTTCTAAATTAGTTTATTGTACTCCAAGTGGTCATAATAATTTGTAACCGCCATTTTGACAATAAAGTTTATTTTTTATTAAGATTTTGCTATGAATAACTGACAAATAAAGCAGTTTTGAGACTTCTTAACTGGAAGAATCGTTTGGCAGGAGATAATACCCGTAAGAGTGACCACCCCATTGAATCCCGTCTCTAATGAGAGCATCCACCTTGTTGGCAGCGATCGCCACCTGCTTCATTGCGCGCTTCCCTTTGCTCGCTGCCGCCGCCGCGTGTAAGTCACATGAGCAAACACAAGGGGCCCGCTCTTCTCGCTTTCCGTCCAATTCATAAATAAATAAATAAATATAACTCTTTCAAAAAAGCAGTTACAAACTGCGTATGACCACTTGGAGGACAATAAACTAAATTATTCTCCGGAAGCAAGCAAGGGACCATCCCATCAATTCCGATCAAGGGCCCTAAGGCAGAGGCGGATTTAACATTTCAACACACTCCTTACAAAAGAATAAAATAGTTACCTATTATCATCAGAAGACAAAAAACTTACTTAATAGATTATACTATTATAACGGGTATTTAACTATATTTTATTATTCCAAAACCCAATCGTAACTCGTAAATGCAAGTTTAATATAATAATAGTATTAATGACACTGGCGTCACAAGCCTTCGCCCCAGCCCTTTTCAATTATCGCATTTTCACTACTACAGTTTGTTACTACTAGTGTCGCGTTGAGGGTAAGACACATATGTAAAAGATTTAGAAGCAAACCTAGAACCGTTTTACACTCAGCCTAGGATTCCAAAATTCTTGAAATATATTAAAAACACAATAGTATTTGAATAGGTATAATATTCTTTAATTTAAAAATCTACTCACGACAACATTTTCGGTCAGCAAATAAAAATAAAATCAATATTGGTCATCCTGGCCCGGGATTTTCACCAGTTTTTCTTCTTTGTAGTGGCGGATTTTGCATCGACGGGATCCTCATTAGTTTTCGGTTCGTTAAATCTCAAAATTTTTACAATTCATTTTACAATACTAAATGGACACGTACGATTTTATTAAATAATTTATTTCATAACTGTTAAATCGCCCTCTGCCCTTGGGCCCTTGATGAGTATTGATGGGACGATCCCTTGCTAGTTTCCGGAGAGTGACTTAGTTTATTATCCCCCACGTGGTCACACGCATCTTGCAATTGCTTTCTTCACAATAAAGTTTATTAATATTGTAACGTTGCAAATTTGACAATTCGATAAAAACTCATTTAATCTAATTTTCTGCCAAGTTCTGATGACTATGTTCCAAAACAGCGCTGCCGTTTATCTTCAACCCCCAGCGTCCAAAGCGTTTCGTGCGCCCTGCACGTGTTTTCATCGCCTTATGCAAATGGCGAAGTTTGATTTGTCGCCGCCAGAGTCGCTGTCGTTCCCCAATTGTCGCATCAGCGAAAGAGGAAGAAGGGACGGAGAAGGGTCGTGGGCGGCGCTGAAGGGCGGGGCGCGTCGCATGCGTAAGAACGGGTCTCTCTCGTCGACAAGTGGGAACGGTTCTTCTCTCTGCAAGCGACGTTTCCGTCAGGGTGACCAACGTAAGACGTTCGCAATGAGGGTATACGTATATCCCATCTTCTAATAGATATTTGAGTTATGAACATACAGTGAAGTTAAAGTAAGGGTGAGTCTTCTTCCACATTACAACCATCGACACTGAAAAACGGGACACATATTAAAGAAATATGTTCTAAACAAAAACTTTTTATAAGAGCGGTAAAAAATAAAGCATTTGATCAAGAAATTAAGTGGACCGCTCCCTCCCCCGGTAGCCCTATATAACCTCTGTTAACGAAGAATTGGACTTGCATGGTCGTGGTTCAAAGGGGTTTAGAAATGATCGTGCCCACGTATCTTCCGTCTCTGCTCTGCGCAGGCGCACTAAGATTTATCAGAACATGAATATCCCTCCATTACGATAGGACGCTTCTCTGGCCTGAGCATCGTGGACCGTATGTCCCACGTGGTCGTTTCTGAGCTACGCTCTCTAGTAGGAAAGAGGAGAATTGCCCGGCTCCCGCGGAGAGTGGACACTAGATCAGGAAACATCAGGATAGGGGGATGTACACTTTACATATTTCTTGGATTAATGCAGTTTTCATACCGAGGATATATTCCCGTTTGAGACAGTGTCGTTGCATATGTATCGTCATTTCTCCATTAATGTCAATATTCGAGCAAATCAACTTCTTCAAGATATTTCAGTACCGAAAAACTGGTTTATACTGAAAAATACGTTTTAGTCCAATAGGAGTAAATCCATCTAGCGATCTAAAGAAACCTGAAAAAACAAGGAAATGAAGGAAAATTTATAATGAATTGTGAAGCTAATTCACAAAGAAGAGAAAAATATGTGTTATCAGGATGAATGATTTAATTTATTTCGTAGTTAACAATCTCAAAAAATAATCTGCTCTTGCTACAATTAACGTCATTATCTTATCTAATTAAATAAATAATCAGAGACTCCCGACCTTTTATGGACGAACAGTATATATTTTGTGACAAAGACTCACAAAGTTTCGACTTCGTTCGAAGGGGATTCAAAAAAAAAAAATTATTAAAAAAAATGTTTACCGAGTCCCGGCAGAGAAGTCGCAGGCACGTGTGCAAAAATCCATACTCATTCTTTATGTAACAGAATAATCCCCAACCAACGCGCTAAGTCTGCATCTCCTTTCATTTTCTTTGCGCGAGATTCTGAATGACTCCGCGCTGTTCCTGCTTCCTCCATAGGGACTCCTCGGCGCGAAGGAAGCCTCGTAAGCCTCAAGAGCGGCCGACTGCAGAGCAACAACCACAGATATTATTAAACCAACAGTTTTTGTAGAGAATTATTTATTATAAGACACAACGTTTCAGTAGTAGATTACTGCCATCGTCAGGTGAACGTATGTATTTGAGCATATAAACAAATGTTTGATAAATCGGCATACTTATATCAATTTTATTATGATTGTAAACGTGTATAATGTCAATATACAACCGAAGACTTATACATGATATAGACCCAGCAATCTTATATACCGTCATACAGACGGTTAAAGATGAAATAACCACACTACGGGTGAAGATGTTAGGACAGAGAACAGAAATAAGAGATAGAGAATGCAACAGATTCCTTTGTGTACACACGAAAAGAGGTCAAACAAATGCAGGCAAATATAAAAAGGGACATGATACGAACAGAGACACAAAACAGAGAGAAAGAATAAAACATCGATCCTAGCAAGAGAACTTGAACCCAGGTACTGGTCGCAAGGCCGAGAGACTGGGATTATCAAAGCAAAATGGAAAAAAGAATATATACCTTTCGTTCGAAGGTGAAAACGAAGTATGGGATCTCTGTCTCTCACATCGACTTGGGTGGGGGAACACGAATCCCCACTGTGACTGCTGCGCACAAGTCTCCCTTCCTTCAAGTGGGTTAGCGAGAGAAGGTGATACCAAGCAGTATCTTCTGTCTCATGTTATCGCAGACAACCCACAGCAGAGACAGCTGGGTCTGTATCACAAGGGGCAGGGAGAGCAACCGACACCAACCAATCACAGAAAAATTTTCTTCTCCCGATCAAAATATAGATCTTCCCACCGAGAGGATCGAAGACGAGTAAAAATTAACCAGAACAGAGGTTCCGTAGGGAGTGTTCCGCCGGCAAAGGACACGGGCTTATATCCATCCCTTGTGGGCGCCCAGAAAAGGCGAAGAACGAGGAAACAAAACAAGGTGCAAGAGCAAAAGCAACCCAAAGAGGAGCAAGCGGTGGGCGTGGTCCCACGCACGGACGCTCTCCACAGTCAGGGCTACCAACCGACACGAAAATCGATGCGCCCCGGTTGGCCCGAGTTGGCTCGGGCGCCGGTGACCCTACATCGCGAACGCGCCAGACACACTTGCACACACTGGGGTGGGGGGGAGACCGAGGGGTTTTATGCGCTTTCCTCGTAAAATAGCGACGGAAATTTCTGCTTGTACTTCACAGGAACGGTCGATGTCGAAGCGTGAGAAACACAAACCCCATGAAGGAGTTCCAAGGTCCGATAAGAAACGGAGATTAATGAAGGTCGTCTTGGTCGCACGATTTGAAAATGTCACACACGATAAGATATTTCACGGTACATATAATGAAAGCACAGAAAACTTGAAACTTAAAATCAAAATCTGCACATCTCTAAAAACATTCAAATAAAATTAAAAATTACACATTTTGTAAAAATCGAACAGCAAAAACTACAAGAGTTGACAATACTTAATAAGAATTAGTATTAAAAATGCATTATTTACGCAGTTACAGAAAAAAATTGTTTGTATAACATTTTTATATACTTCAAAATATAAGTA
Organism: Laupala kohalensis; assembly: GCA_002313205.1. Lineage (NCBI taxonomy): Eukaryota > Metazoa > Arthropoda > Insecta > Orthoptera > Trigonidiidae > Laupala > Laupala kohalensis. The sequence continues at coordinate 1,192,343 of NNCF01126490.1, forward strand.
TTTTCTATTCTTGGTATATTTTTCACTTCAATGTTCTTGTATTATCTTTGTATTTCACCAGACTTTTCGATATTTAAATTTTGTATATTTTATATTGTGTTCTACTGAAAATATCTTACATATTTTGGGTACGTTGTAAAATATTGATTTAGTAATTTGTATCATGTAATCAGATTTAGGTGGGGTCCTCAGACACTTACACCAAAAAATCTCTATTTAATTCAATGGTTTCATTAAAGCGACAACAAAAATTATCACATTTTCAAAGAAAAGATGATAAATTTCGCAGAAGCAAATACCGTTCTCGCTGGAATCTGAAGCATAATCGTAAAATGAAAACATTTATCAACTTTAACAAAACATCTCGTAGGATAATTCGGCGTGAAGCATGAAAAGGCCGTTTATAAGAAAAAGAATCCCCATTAAAATGGGCGAGAAGATAGCGAAAGAGGATAATTTACAGCGCGCGGAGAGGCTCCGGACCCAAAATGACGGTGGGAGGCATTCAAGGTTTTGCTCATCATTAAGACTTCTTCCTTACTTCCGTTTTGGGTTCTTGTAAAATGCAACCCCAACGCGACCAACTGCTGGCATGTTCTTTTTCTGGTTTTGTGTTTTGTCTTTCGTCGTACCTTTCAAACGCTCTCTTCTCTTCTTTTTACTTCGTCGCTCGTATTTTCTTCTTTCTCGTTTCCCAAACAGAAGAACGGTAAGCATTCGACATTCTGGCGTCCATCTAATTGATTATCATTTCCTCTACACACTTCGGTCGTCTTCTTGAAGTCATGTCTTGCGAATGGTACTACAACGAAGATCCCGTTCTGTATTCTTACATGTCATCGTGAAATAAGACTCTAATTTTGTTTATTTCTATTCTATTTCTATTGTAGAATTTGTAAATGGGGAATGTAGCGTGGTATTGAAGCTTATCTACATGAAGCGATAGGAGGTTGGAGTTGGGTGGTAGGTAATAGTTAGAAGGTGGGCTGCTTAGTTGGGTTTATTATCAACAACACGGCCCACGCGATGGGTTAGTATGAGTTTGTAAAAGTTAATGTTATTGATATAGTACAGGAGGAGATAGAGAAGTCACAGCTTTGTGAACTGGGACATTAATGTAAAGAGCTACAAATTTATTTGACCTGGGAATTGAACCCGCGATGACTTGGTGATGAGCAAGAACGCTAACACCTGAGCCACCAAATGGGGCCTTCTAGTTTATCCGCGACATAACTCTACGTCATCGGACAAGTAAAATGAGAAAAACCTTAGTGTTAGTTGAGCAAATTGAACAATTTGTAGTCCAAGCAAAAAATTGACACAGTGAATGTGAGTAATTTATCTCAGAAATTTTCCAAACTCCGTGTACTATGAGGCGTCGAATCCATTTATCTTTTACAAATCCAACGATGAATCTAGTAATCGCATAAACGACATAATAATGAATTGTTTCTCACAGTACACAGTCGCATAAGAAGTAATATTTTCCATGTGAATGAAGTCATTCAACATGAATTTTTGGGAATTTTGCTGAACTATGCCACACTAGATTTCAAAAGGAAGCGTTGTGAAATATATAGAAAATGCTAGAAATAATAGTGATAACTAAACAGGAATCCTTCTTGTTCGATATTGCCAACATCAAATGAGATTGAGTAAAATCGCCCATCCCCAGGAGAAATGAAAGCAAGAAGGACGGCGTGAAGATGACTGAAGGAGTAGAGCAGGGGTCTTCAAAATATGATCCGCGAGCCGAATTTAGTCCTCTATAGAGTTGAATGTGGCCAGTGATTGAAGATGTTCTATTAGCATTGAAAATTCAAATTGTACATCTCCAAAAGGATAATTTCATGAAAACCATGCCTTTTTTTACAACTTTTTTATAAATATTACAATGAAATTAATAATATGAATTTTAGGAAAAAGTACCCTGGAATGCCATTATTTGAAACAAGGTTTCCCATTNTATCACAAAGACGCTCAAAGAAAGGATAGCAAACTTTTACGGGCATTTACACACAAAAAAACAGAATTACATGACGAATATTTGGCATCACAAACACCGGCTAAAAGAGATAAAATGGCTAGTTGACACTGAAAACGATTTGAGACAAATGTTCTTGACGTTTTCGATAGGAAGAAATTCAGAAATAACATAAGAAAACACAGATTTGTACAAGAACATGCAGTGAAGAGAAGAGGAAGCGAATGTCCCGAAGAATGAAAGAGAGAAAACAGTGAACGTATGAAGAGAACAAAATCACTAACAAAGGAAGAAAATGAAAAAATAAAGTTCCATCAATCTCTTTAATAGGAATAACCACAAATAATAATAATAATATTAATAAAAAAATAATAAAAACAATCAACATTATAAGCATAAAAATTTACAAATATTATGTACTTCTGATATTGTGGCATCGTGTCACGTCGTATCTCTTCAAACATGGCCTCCGTATTCCAGCAATGTGGAGAGAACGGGAGGCGTCGGTATCCAGGAGACCGAGGCTGCGTTGTGTGTTGCGTTTCCAAACCCTTACCCTCCTCCGGCGACCCCCAAGGTAGAAGCGATGAGCCGAAAGACAGACGTGGAATGATAACAGAGAAAACTCCTTGAAGAATCTGAGAGATCCGCGAGGTATACGAAGACAGCCAAGATACTAAGGAGAGTTCTACGGATCAATACGAAAAAAAGTACAAAATAACGAAAAGAGAAATCATATTTAAATGAATCTGTCTGAAAACAAAAACGCCATGGAACATGGATGTGATTTAAAAATGTTTTTAGCTATTAATATGTCTTTAATCAAATATTAATATGTCTTTATCAAATATATTAATATGTCTTTAATCAATATGAATAATAACGTAGGAAAAACATGATTAAATTTATATCTATCAGTAAAAAGTAACAACAATCATCAGGAACTCGCTTGACTCGTTTGAAACGCATCGGAGCATGTATCACTAACATGGCGGCCGAGTGCAACGCTTTCCAGATTTATTCATCTAATCTCAGAAAAGTTATGTAGTTTTCTCAAATGACCGGTTACCTATAGAAAAAAAAATGATTTAAAAAATACTACAAGTACACTTCCATCACTTTTGTGATTTAAAAGTTCAATTTTTTTTAAAAAATAAGTGTTTTGTCCATAAAACGTAATGTATTACATCATCATTTATGATTGCTATTATTTCTTTTAAATGGTAGCTGGGATATGTTTTCAAGTTGAAATCATAATAAATGCATATTATTCTGTTTATTTATGCCGAATTCAGATATTTTTGTGACTTAATTCTACCTACGCTAGTACTACCTTAAAGGGGAAAATCTTTCCCTAAGTACTTTCTGATGTTGTTGATGTTACATATGGGAGAACATTGACTACATTCTCTAGTTCCGAAACATCGGACGACCTCCCAAAATGTGAAACGATGTTCTCCAACGTGAACACAAATTGAAAATCAATTTGTAACTACGTATCGTGAATTGATGACTCATCAATCAATCAAGCCCCAAATAGGTAGATGATGCTTGTTTATATGAGCAGGGACACTATCAGAGTTGACCGATTATTTTGAGAATGCAATTACGCTACCTTTCTAATTCAAGATAATTATTCTGCCCAGTTCTACCATCATACGCTTAACTACACATTTCGATATGAGTTTTTTTTTCTCTCTTTAAGGTATGACGTTTGGAAAGAGAAGTGATACACCTCTTTGTGTTCCGTTTTTCCTTCTGGTAGAGACGGATTTCTTATACAGCTTCTCTAGGCTTTGTCTAGGGGCGTGTTTATTGTAATAATAAATCGTAAATTTTGTGTTTTTTTCGATTCTTATGGTTTTTAAACACTATACTCAGAATAATCTATATTTCGATAATAATTTGTACATGTAAATTTTTTGCGTTAAATTACAAACATATTCAATTATATTAGTCTTATAACTCACAGATAACTTTTTATCTTATCTAGGAATTTTTGCTGAAATTTTTGAATCCGCCTCTGCCTTAGGGCACTTGATCGGAATTGATGGGATGGTCCCTTGCTTGCTTCCGGAGAGTAAATTAGTTCATTGAACTCCACGTGGTCATACGCAGTTTTTACTGCTTTTTTAACAATAAATTTATTATTATTATCATCTTCATACAAGCGTTTTTCGGTTCCGATCACATCACCCAAAATACGAACATTTTTTAATATTTTTTATTACAATAAAGTAAATCGACATCTTTTATATTATCAGCTCCTTTACTACGAAACTTCATGAATTAGAAATCCATATTTGGAAGCTCTTGGAATGGGAGATTAAAAAATTGTAGAATTTTGTTCATCATACAAATAATAAATTACAATGAAATATTTATTATTTAAATAAAATAATTATAACAATGAAGGAAAATTTACATTTCAAGCTATTTATATAAAAAGAAATAAAACATATTTCGCATAATTCTTAAACACCTTAGACTTATCGAACTGCAAGGCCACACGTGTGGAGTATGCGAAAGTCTTTGGTTAAAATTTATGAACGTTGCGTTGAAGACTACAGCACATAAGAGGTTACTCTGTACCCGACGTTAATATATAATAGGTGAAAGGGAATTTTTTTCACCTTTTCATTGCCTGAGTTTCGAGAGGTGGCATTGGTCGCGTAAATGTTTCAATAATTCGCCCCGTTAGAAAGAAACTGTCATAAATTCCAGGAAGTAGAGTACCATGCATGAATTATTTCATAAACATCACCATTTGTCCAATTAGTGTTTGAACGAAACATGATTATTTGTTGTTGTTTTTTCCACAATCAAAACATTTGGTAAACCTAGGTTAATTGAGTTGTTCCCTTTAAAGTCACCGTTTGAAACACATTCCGAGGTAGTAAAACAAATATATTTTGACAAGCAGTAAAAGATTTTGTCATTCTGTCGTTATTTATTGATGCAAAAGACCTTTTCGGCCGCATGGTGGCCATCTTCAGTGCTGGGTCCTTTGGCGAGCGGTGGCTGAAAGCCTTTTGTATCAATAAAAAGTACGCAGGTTCTATTAAATTTACCTTTCCCTTGATATCACGGTAATTTTTCACCTAACCACAAATGATTATTCAGCTTAATTACATCGCGTCTCAAAAATTTTCTTGATTCGCGTGTAGCAAACATTTCGAATCTATTTAATACTAGCGTAATTTATTGTAACGTTACACATTCTATAATTCCTTATCAATTTACGTTTCTACGGCTCTTGTGATGCGGGTGAAGGGATCGCAAAATATTATACGTTTCAAATATACTAAATTGCAAGAAGAGATAAGTATGTATTCCAAAATATACCCTCATATACAAACGGCAAATAAATTCATTCTACAAATATTAGCGAAAGAAAATATTAAATCTTATAAAACTACTCAAACACCATCGCCAACATAAAAAAAAACATCCAAGAGTGAATATATTTTCGTGACTTTCCAAATGTACGATTGTAATGAATTTCGGATAGATTTTGAGACGTGAACGACGATACTGAAATTCGTTTCCGAAAGGTCAGCAAGTTTCAAGGTGTCACTGCACGAAGAAGGTACCCACTTTAACGAAAAAAAAAAAGGTTTGAATCCGTGTCTTCCCGTAAAAACATGCACCTTAGCTCCAGATTACATGGAATAACAAAGTTTTCAAAGAAGCGAACTATTCCTGTCTCTTACGAAACGTCACAGAACACGGAGAAAAGGGTGGCATCGTGTCTCTCCAATAGAACTGCATCTCAAGCCATTTTACGATGACATGAATCAAAGGATGTCATATATAAGGCACCAAAAGTGTTATAACGATGTGCATTTCAAACAGATAATTTTATTTTTGAGATCGAATACACCAGATGTAGTGTTATCAGACCAAATACTAATCTATACGTGGTAAACCCGTTCGTCGAAAATATACGAAAATAAAATGAACGACCTCATTCGCGCAGACACGATGTATTGTCACTTAACAATTATGCAACTTTCACATCGTTCCGGCCCCACAGTGGGATCTCGTAATTTATTTAATAAATTCAGACATTAAATAAATACATAATTATTTAAAATCAGTAGAACACAATGTAGTTACCTCAGATTGCATTAATAATGATCCCTTGATGGATTCGGAAAATACATTAATTTTGGACAAAGAAAAGAATTGTTACAAACGTTGTATATCAGAAATGATATTTATAAAAAATACACACGAGAGTTTGAATTTACGCACAGACTGAAAAACTATCTATTTTATACAATACAATATTATAGGTTGTTTGTAATTCAGCTGTTTTGTAAACATATTTTGTGTTTATA
>NNCF01126490.1:1209144-1242403 GCA_002313205.1 Laupala kohalensis
AACAGAAGATTTGATAAGTCGGAGCTTATTCCTTTCAACAGCTAACCACTCATTGCTCCATTCACTCAGAATCCTCAACTCGATGGAATTTATGAGATCTCGTTTTGGAATCGAGGAGAAATCCACGCGATTCCTGAGACATGCCGTCTTTGCGGAAACGTCTGCTTCTTCATTTCCTCTGATTCCCACGTGACCGGGAATCCAGCAAAACATTATGTTCTTTCCATCACTTTGCAGTGAGAAAAGTACATCCTGGATGTTCTGGATCAACTTATCAGCTGGATACATATTCTGGATTGCTTGGAGGGCACACAGCGAATCAGAACAAAACAGAAAATGTGATCCGAATCAGAACAAATCAGGAAATTTTTTTCTAGAAAGACACACACTGACGCGGACGTTTTTGAAAAACTCTTAGAGACACACAATATTGTCATCTCTAGTTGTCACCTATCTCTAACCGTTTAGGCGGCGGATATAACTCTATTTTTCTCGGTTCTATCGATATTTCTGTCTTTCTTATCACACACTTTTAATATAAATGTAATCCTGTTTTCAACATGGACATCTTAACTATCTTCTCGCCAAATTTCTTCACGATCGGTTCAGTGGTTTAGTCGTCATCAGGTCGCAAACAGACAAGACACGCTTTCACTTTACGTATTTATGTATTAGTACGGGTAAGCTAAACATTTGTGAAGAGACTGATTAAATTAATAAGTTAGCAAAACTTTGATGTAAACTTCACAAAATGACTAGTCCGTCCACCGAGCAGGAGTTACTGCTCAAGAAAAATTTCTAACGAAGAACCCTTCAGAAAGATTTGTTTCTTCCAGTAAAACTAAGAGTAATTGTAAATAAGGAATTTTATTAAATATAATTAGTGAATGAGGGGTCGTTAATTTTCACATATGAGAATAAATATCATCAGAATATTACTTATGTTATTTTACGTACAGACGTTATGAAATACTAATAATGCACAAATAAAATAAAATGTCAACTAAATAGATGAGCGAAAAATTAGTTAATACAGTTTATGTATGTGATGATCTAGAACAATCAGAAAATAGAGAAAACACAATAGTGGTTCTTGCTTTCACACCCCTTCCGAACTTTGAAATGATAAATATCTCCCCAGTAAAATATGCATAAATATTTGAAAAATCAATTCAACAACATCTCTACCCTTCTTTAAAATAGTATAAATATTTATTATCATCTTGTGGACGACAAAGACTTAAGGGAACTCAAAGTAATCCCACACACGACATCACGCATATACCCCTTCTTGAAAAATCCAAACTGTCCATTGGGAGTGACAGCGTGAAGATTATCACTCGTCGGCGCAGAAGGCAGGGAATTTCATGGAAATACCTCGACTCTGGAAAACATTATCAACCGGTGTAGATCAACCCCTGTGTTCGTGGGGTTGTCTCTGATATACAAAGCGACACCCTCGCACAGTGCGGCATATACTCTAAGCACGCACATGCACGCGCACGCATCACGTACAAAGGTGCACGACACGAAAGGACATTCAAATTCCAGTAGAAGAGAGTACACATCCATAGGAACGAAAAAACACAACTGTGTTTCCACCATAATCCTTATTAATCTGAAGAAAAATGTGTACATATGCGGATATGAGTACGTATATATCGGTAAATAAGTATACATAGATTTATATGCATGGGTATATACTGGTATGTGTGTATACACGAGTCTTATTTGCTCATCGGAAAGGTTTTTATTCTTTCTTTGTGTTTATTTGATTCGGGCACCGAATTTTCTTGTTGTATTTCAGGTTCCCAATTTCCATTCACCTTCTGCTTTTCTTGCTCAGCGCGCCTGCCCTAACCGTTGGTATCACTTGGTTCCCAACGGTTACAATGGCAGAGAATTATTATTATTATTTTTAATACTTGTAACTAGATATATTTTTTTATTTAATACACTTATTTCAATTCTTAAACACTGTACTCAGAATAATCTATAGTTCGATAATAATTTGTACATGTACATTTTTGCGGTAAATTACAAGCATATTGACATTATATTATTGTTATTACTCGCAGCTAACTTTTTATCTTATCTAGGAATTTTTGCTGAAATTTTTGAATCCGCCTCTGCCTTAGGGCCCTTCATCGGAATTGATGGGATGGTCCCTTGCTTGCTTCCGGAGAGTCAATTAGTTTATTGTCCTCCACATGGTCATACGCAGTTTGTACTGCTTTTCGACAATAAATTTATTTATTATTTTCTTTACCGCTACTGGCATTAGTTACCTGCCATATAATCGTTATACTTTAATATTTTTATTTTCATTTTTATTTTCATTTACTGTTCGAGTTGACTGAGAGTGAATACTGGGATATAGTACGCACAGTCCACGGCACATTTTAAGGCTTCTATTAGGCGCACGGACCCTAAGCTCCGCCATATATCGTAAACATTTAAGTTAAAATAAAGCCCTTTTGAAATTTGAAAAAGTCCTCATCATCTTCCGCTTTTCAAATCCAGTCGTGTTTTCGAGAGCAAATTTAATTTTACTTCACTTCCGGTTATTCGGTTGATCGAAACACCGTTCAAAGTAAAGAGTCAACGTCATTATCATCGTTTTGTTAAGAAAGGAAATTATGACGTTCTGGAAAGAAACGTAGCACGTGTCGTCCTTCGGTAACAATTTCTCTGATAAATTTTTCTCCAGACGGAATAAATTTTCTCTCTAATGAATATTACTTTGTAACTTCTTTGGCTACACCAGATTTATAATCACTACGAAAATAACTTTCCTCTACAATCAGGTGGAACTGGAAGGTAATTAAACTCTATCTGGAAATTTGCCGACGAAATTTACCACAAGAAGCACATTTACTCGCACCGTAAGATCGCATTCGACAACAACCCGTTCATTCCAGAACACTTTTCCGAATTGCTGTCTTCTCCCCCAAATTTCACGAAGGAACTGATCCCGAAGGCGGAACAGATAAGTATTCCAAATTATTTTTGCAAATCAAATGAGGACGAATAAAATTAAATATAATTTATAGTACAAAATGCACTTAAAATCTGCGTATGACCCCGAAATAAATTAACTCTCATGAGGCAAACCAAGGACCATCCCATCATCACCAAATAATCGAAGGACGCAAACACAGAGCCAGATTTAACAATTTTGCATCCCAATGATAAATCATGCGTACCAACCCTACACAAAAATCGTACGCTAATTGTTTCAATATCTAACTAATACTTCACAAATTACTATAACTAACATAAATATTTAAAACATTAAATTTATTTAAGTTATAGTAAATAATACACTATAATGTATTTCATTTTTTGTATAATGTGTTGGGCCACTGTTTCCTTTTCTTTTCCTTTCATCTTTGTATTTGGATATTTGTTGAATTCAGAAGGGTTTTTTTAGTGGGTATGCTCGAGATATTCGGCGAGTCCCACAGACAGGGAAGAGTCGTTACGGCTCTTGTCTATGGTGCGAAACTGCATTTTTCTCCTATCTGCAAGGGTTCTAATGACATAGACGTTGGCGACTCCTAAAGCCCACAAAACATAGTTATTTAACGGTATGTGGTCATACAGTTTTTTACTACTTTCTTAGCAAGAAATATATTATTAATTATTTATTATTATCAATTCTGAAAATTATTCTGATGATATCGTTGATTCGTAATTACTCGAAATTAATAGTAACAATACTATTAATGACAATAACTGCTTATTGGGCATTTACATGCAACCGCTCCTACTCCCGGAGAAAAACCCGGATTGGGTCGCATAAAAAAGGACTCCCCATCTTCAAGGCTTGGTTCCTACCTAAAGGACCACGTGATTTTTCGGTAACTTTACCACAATCCAAATATTACTTTTCGCAGTGCCCTCAGAAAGGTCGAGATAAGCAATTACTTCATATTTCGTGATTCTGATCAAAATTTTCAGTAAGCGAAGTTACTCTCTTGCAGAATGAAACAAATTGAGAAAAAGAAGAGGATTATGTTCATTTACACGTCAGTCAAATAGCTTCCTTCACTTATCGTTTATTAGCAGAACCACCCGCCGTGGCTGGAAATTTGAAAAAAAAAATTAAAAAAATTAAAATAATAATTACCGGAAATTCCAAACTTTAAAACAATTCACAAATATACAAAAATTACATCAACATTCAAAGAAAAATTGGTTCTGAGAATTGAGACATTGTATTAAAACACCCGTCGACAGTCCGGGATTTTTTAGCTCTTTTTTGCCGAGCGTTGCCCAGGGTTCTTTTATAATATTCACAGTCTATATATAATTTTACTTCTACGGTTAGGTCACGTAGATTGCATGTTCAGTGGATTTTCCTTCCACCTCCCGTAACGCAATCCAACTCTGCAAGACTCAATAGTAAGCTTCAGAGTCAACAGTTATGCGAGTGAAGATTATCACTCACTGATTTGCAACCAATTTAAATTGTTCTTCTGTTCTTGTAATTCAGCAGTATTAACGATACTTTTCATTTAAATTGCAACAACCCTTAAGAAGAGTCCTTTGAATTTCAAATAATTTTATCTATTACTTTTTTAATGTATAGATTTGAGTGCTTTAGAGAAATATCAAACTAATATTTCCAGTTTCTGAGGCATTTTTTAAGAGAAATGGAAAGAAAACAAGCAATGAGAGAAGGGAGTGCATTAAAGCACATAAATCCATCTCGCAAGTTCCGGATCTAAAAGGTTCATAAATTTCTGGAGATTGGAATGCTACACATTCCCTGCGCGCAAACGAATAAAAAACCTTCTAGCGTCTTCAGGAAAGTCATAGAGATGTGGCGAACAAGTTCAGCAACTAACAGCGTTCAAGAAAATTGGAGTCAAAACGTCTTTACCCTGTAAAATATGTAACTAACATGCGGTGATTCGAGTGTAACTATGGAAATTCCATAGCAGTGGAAATATTTATTGTCTAGCAAAGATTTGAAACTATCCGATCGGTACATGATCTCAGTCCCATTAAAAGCATTTTAGTTAATCGTACATTTTAGTGTTTCATAGGTATTTTCCCTCACCATTAGAGCTTCTTCAATCCGAAATAAATAATAAAAAACTGTACTAAATGAGACAAAATCCATAAAAGAAAATCCCCTAAATTGCGCAATGTAAATGACCCATGGTTAATACACTGGTGTTCATCACCACAACACCCAACACTAAGTGTATTAGTATTTCATCAAAGAAGCACTATACTGATTTTAGTAAATAACAAACTTTTCTGCAATATACACAAACTACAGGATTCACAACCTCTCGCAAGGAAAAAAATAACAAAACAAATCAGATTAAAAAAGAGAATATAAAGCTCTAATTCGTGTTTTCTACTTTTTACATAAATTCGTAAACTATTACTTTTCTTAGACAAAACTCGTCTTATGATTCATATTAATTACGTTTTATGTGTACTCAACTTTGGCCCGGTTGTATACATTAATTCTGTAGCCCCATCCTGGTCCGGGTTTTTCTCCGGTTTTCCTTCGGGTAGAGGCGGATATCTTATACAGGTTCTCTAGTCTTTGTCTAGGGGCGTGTTTATTGTAACAATAAATCGTGAATTTAGTGTTATTTCAATACTCATGACTTGTAAATACTATACTCAGAATAATATATAGTTCGATATAAATTCGTACATGTAAAATATTTTTGATATTCTATTAGTATTATACAAATTAGTGACAAACTTGTTGACTTTCTATTAGTAATATAACTTGCAGCTAAATTTTTATCTTATCTAGCAACTTTTGCTGAAATTTTTGAATCTGCCTCTGCCTTAGGGCCCTTGATCGGAATTGATGGGATGGTCCCTTGCTTGCTTCCGGAGAGTAAATTAGTTTATTTCCTCCACGTGGTCACACGATGCAATTTGTAACTTTTGCTTTTTGACAATAAATTTATTTATTTATTACTTTTGTTTTGGGGGAATGAGCACAATCATGTTTCTATCTAAGAAAAGAAGAGAAAAAAAACATTCATTAGAATGTGTTTCGTGAACACTGCGGCTCGCTTCGGTACGAGGGGAAGGCGTGATAGGGGAGGGGGAGAGACTACATCCCTTAAGCAGACGTTATCAGCTCAGAACAGCCGCGACCGCGCCGAGCGCGCACCCCCACCTCGCCAACGAAATCCACGGCCAAATCTTACTACCCCCCGGTGCACAGGGGATGCAGCAGTTCACGGTTCAAAATGTTTTCTTTATTGCCTTCTCCAAATTTTCTTACTCGTACTTTCTCTATGCATATTATCTCATTTAAATGTTTCAGCACTGAAAGTACATACCCCACCATGAAAGAGGGTGGTTTTGTGAAAAAATGGGCGAAAGGGATATTTCGAACTAATAAAATAATCACGTTACGTCGAATGAAAATGGGAGACGGGACCGGGGTTCGAACCCCGGTCCCGTCTCCCATTTTCATTCGACGTAACGTGATTAATCTGTTACTTGGCGGTGAGGTTCACCGCAATCTAAGAGATTTCTAATAAAATAAGTTTTCAGAATTATAAAATATATTTCTTTAAGACAAACCAAGGAATCGACTGAGCATAGCACCCAGTGTTCAAGTCGATAGCGAAACTAAACTATTTCGAAACCCTTACGAGAGGTCGCGCTTGCGATGGCAAAAGAGAGCGAATCTCGACCGAGATATCTGAGCAGAGTTCGGACGAAACAAATAAACCCGATTTAAGAAGATATATTTCCTACATAACTTCCAAATTTCACGATTTTTAAAGGGTCCCAAGTTATATTGAAGTAGTTTTATTGAGTGTTTTCAAACTAAACCGTTGTAATCCCCTTAATATTTTGAAAGTGAAATATGGGCGTAAACTGAATACAAGAGCGCTTATGAAACTAAACGTATTTCCTGTCAACCAATTGCAACGAACAGGTTCTGCGCGAACCTCCTAAACGTTACGTGTTTTTGGAATTATAAACATTGAAATGAAATGTGCTGTATCATATCATAAGAGAAATGAGACCCATTTTACGTGTAAGATTTAAACGGATGTCGTACTCACAAATGTAGGAAGAAGTCCGAGATATTACAGATCACTTACCTGCAAAGAGAAGAAAAACATTTTAATACAAATGAGACAGAGATAAAAATAATTCTGAAGTCATGAAAAATAATTGGAAGTATAACGTATTCATTTTACAGTTCATTGTTTTAAATCAACCAATTGTTCTCACAATATTCTAAGTAAATGAGGAAAGATACTATAGAGACAGTTATACGATGCCCATAAATTGATGCACGGTTTTTACGTATTCGGTAGCAAATTATTAATTTCTTTACAGGGTAGATAAATAAATGATTAAATACCGATACAATTTCTAACAATGTGACCACAAGGCGGACAATAATGTCCTCTCCATACTAACAAGCCAAGGATATGAAGGGAGACAAAGGAAATCTCGAAGGAATAATCATGACATTGCCCCTTCCCTCCAAAAGAATTAACCACTGGGGGGTGGTATGGTGGGGGGTGGAGGAACATATAGGGGGTGCTAGTCAACAGATGATTATTCTGAAAATATCACAAGTACGTTTTCTCAAAAATTAACTTTTTTTAAATTTCACATTGATCACACCACTAGACCTACGTACATTTCAAACTTTATGAGTCCATTTCAGGGGATTCGCAAATCATTTGCTTCCGTCAGTCAATGAGGGTGAGAATGAGCAAGGTGCATTGCGGTTTGCTAAACACTCCAGGAGGAACATCAAATTTATATCGGCACATATATTCGAAAATTAATGTAAAAAAATCGTAAGTAGCAAATGTTGAAACAACACTACATTTTTAACTCAACACTTCCGAGTACCTACTCGTAGAGGAATGTTTGCATCGTCAACGGCCCTCAAGTGAAAATTTCGACGGACCGGGACTCGAAGCCGGAAGCTCCTGTCGAGGCCGCAGGTGCGCTGACCACTGCACCACCCGCCTCGACTCCTTAAGCTAGTGCGCAACTTCCACCCGGTTATCCGGATTACTACATTGTTTCGCTTTATGGACTCCCGATTATCCGTATCACTGTCCGATAAACGAGGTTACCCAACAATCGTTTTCGAACGACGAAACAAGTTTAATACATAAATTGAGGATTGTGGCAGTAAGTAAAGGCGGATGATAAATGTTCGGCAAATGCGTTGTGTTCCGAATATCTGTCATGTTGGTAATTAAGAACTAGATGAGAGAAGATACCTCAGAGACGCCATGAGGCGAGAAATACTTCAAGCATTGAGATAACACGATGTACAACTCCAGTTTTTTGTGCAGCGACTGACGAGACAATTGGGATGAGTAAAGTTATCAGGAAAAACGTATGAAGGAGAGAACAAATGGTGCGGAATATCTCTCCCGTTGCTTCCTGACCAGTGACGCCAACAAAATAAGGCAATAACACAATAGGGGGCGAGCTTCATTAAACGCCCGTATCGGATTTGAGTAAATTGATACCGTTGAAACGAAGCTCATCAGATAGCTATACTCTCTCGACAGTAATTAAGGACGAAAGTTTATGAATGGTCATTTACTTTATAGCAGTGCCCGTAAAGATAACACAAAGATGCGCGTGAGTTTTATAAAGAACGGTTCCAAAAAAAGGACTCAAGTTTAATATTAAAACACATGATATATTCGCAAAATACATCTGACCACGAGCAGGACAAGAAAGTAATTTACTTTCCTGGATGGGACTGCAGATTTTTTTTTTCTAAATAGTTGGGATACGTCTATTGTTGAATTTGTACATGGGAAATGTAGCGTGCTATCGAAGCTTATCTACATGGATCGATAGGAGTTAGGAGTTTGGTGGTAGGCCATTGTTAGTAGGTGGGCCGCTTAGCTGGGTTTACCAACAACTTGACCCACGTGGAGGGGTTAGTAGAAGTAGTTAGTAATAGTTAGAGTTATTGATACAAGGAGGAACTGGGTAGAGGAAGGAGGGTTCGCTAGTCACAGCTATAAGAACTAGGACACTAATGTGAAAAGCTACAAACTTTTCTGGCCCAACGGGAATTGAACCCAGGATGACTTGATGATGAGCAAGTACGCTACCACTTGAGCCACCAAAGGAACATGAGTCGCGATAGTGGTCACCTTTTAACAAATTTGTAAGACGAGACATAACACTCAGTACTCCATGATTTTGATGGATGTAACGAACGCACCAATAATGAAGTCTAAAATACCACGCATCACAAATAATCTAGTCCAGCATGTTTACACCTCCCGTGATGAACACGTATTCAAATAATAAAAATTAAACACAATCGTGTTTTTGTTGGAGCAACGTTCCCCAAGGTTGTTGGAGCAACGTTCCCCAAGGGATACAATGTTTGCATATCTCACGGAAAGGGTGTGTGGAAGGGCCCAAAGCGTTTTTAATGCTATGTACACGACTCCATTCCACCCCTCTCCGCGTGTAGTGGATTAAAGCGCATACATCCGCATTACACAGTGAAAGTGCTGATGGGCGAATACACCGAGCTCGCGCTTCCAAAACATGCGGAAAACGCTTCAAGCCCTTTTCACACCCAACACAGAAGAAGAAGATAAAAGTTGTACTTAAAAATATAAAGTAAAAGTAAAACTTCTCCGGCTATCACAAAAACATTTCTCGAAGTGTAAAAAAGATACTGATTTTTCAAAAGGTAAAAGAATCAGCAGCTGGAAACACAGGAACAATACACTGGAAAAAGATTTAAAACGGTTTTTGGAACCAAAATATGAGCTACATTATTTTAAAACATAATGAAATTTACATTAAATAAGGTAGCGTCTAATAATGTTTATTTTAAAAAGCATGCAAAGTTTAAGTTAAAATTTTTCATTTTTTTAAATTGGGTTTTACGGCTCGCCGACATCGATGTCATTAGAGCACTAACTTTTTTGTACAGGTAGGGAAAATGTAGTTACGCACTAAGGAGAGCCAACATGACTCTTCCCGCGTGGGGGACTCGCCGAATGACTCAACCAAACCCACTAAAAACCCTCCTGAAATATCATATGATCAAACATAAAAAGAGAGAAATCAGTTTCCTAAAATATTATCAAACAAAAACAAAGAAAGATGTTAAATTTGAGAAAAAATTTAAATTTAAAGAAAAGGAAAAAGAAAGAAAGATTTAAATCCAAACCCTCCCGGCAACTTGTGGGAGGAGCCCCGATTCGTTTAAGGATTTGAGCAATGACATACGAATCAAGATCAAATACTGTACCAAAGGGCACATTCCTCCAGGAATGTAAAAAGGCGTATCAAAATCGGTTCATTTGCCCAAGCATAAATTTTTCATGAATTACATCTGATATATAATTATATATGAATCTTGTATATCGTGTCGTGACACGAAATCAAATAATTTGTCTGTGGGAAATGAGTGTAGTTTTATATCAAAGTTACAAACGTTTCTGCGACAAGAAATGAAAAAAAAAAAAAAAGAAGCTACTTCACTACGTATTGGATTCGGTGCACCAGCGTGAGTTTGGGCTCGGCATAGATAAGAAAATTCCATTTAGTAGTAACATGCAAGACACATCGTTTTTCCGTAGCACGTCAAAAACACTCTGTCAATGTGGAACGAAGTTGTATCAATCGTCTATTAATATCAAATCAAGCAAAACTCTCAAGAGAACGTAGAGAAAAGAGTGGAAAGTAGAAATAATGGAACTGTAGATAAACGACAGAAAATAGGACGCGAGAACACGTAAATAAACTTAGATCTGTCGCTGTTCAACGATGACAACCGACAGCGGTGATCTAGTGGTAGCATCTTCGCAACCCTGCTCGGCCGAACTTGGTTAGGTTTTCAACTGGGGTTTCCCTCACCTACTCCAGGCAAATGTCGGTTCGGTACCGTTAGTTCCCCGGCAACCCAGCATCTCTCCTTCCCAATTCCCTCCCCCAAGACCAACGGATAAGTGGAAGAGCAGGTCTAATGGCCTGAATCTAGCCAAAAGGCATAAAATAATAATAATAATATACGATGCTTCTGGGGATTTTGCAATTAGCTATCCATGTTCTGGGCAATTCTTGCGTTGCTTTATACCAAAGTTCATTTTTCTTTTGTGTATTATCATCTTTTGTTGTCACATTTAATTTCATCATATATAAATCTTTTTTTTAGAACATTCAATCTGAATGATTTTCATTTTTTAACTGTATGCTCTAAAAGTCATCTTACTTTGCGTTTTAACCTCGCATTATCAGCTGATGAGAATGACATAGTGGACCGCTGCCTGCACGCGAGTGAGTTTCAAGAATTTGTTTCGTAGAGGTTGGCAATTTGCGTAAGGCAGCCATATTGAATAATTTTAGGTAAAATATCAAAGTGACTTTGAGTATATGAGTGAAATGTTCGTACTTTTTTTTTTCTAGAATACTAAAAAAGTATTTGATAACCTCTTCAGGAACAAACATTGATCGCAGAAGGCACGAAAGCGACGAGACCCATCGTGGAAACGCGAACGAAGAAACCGCATCACACAATCTTCAAGTTTTTCGCACAATAAAGACATGGAAATGACGAAACACTTGCTACGATACATATCAAGCGACATTCCCCTTCACCCCCTCCTCACAAAAGAAGGTAAAAGAGAACTAACAAGAAAGAGATTGCACTTCAACGAGAATAAGTTTTCGAGACGAAGTTCTCCAAAGTTAAACGCAAAAAACGTATCAGTGAAGTGTCGTCGGTCGTTTCAAATTAAACGCAGGAATGTAATATCTTCTTAAATATGTAATAGCTTTTGGGTTCGCTTCTAGAGAAATATATCGTATGTGTGTGTTCGTTTCTTTTGATGCGACGAACGTAATGGAAAGAGCGAGATCTACGTCGACTCGCTCGGGAATAAATTACGCAAATGCCGTCAGAATAATGTCGGAAGTCAAAAACTTCCTCGAATGTTTTAGTGAAAACAATACAATATCACAAAAAATAATACAAATTATTCCTGTATTCATTACCAGAGTACAGAATTTTAATGCCGTTGGATGTATAAAAAAATTGGTTGGAATAGTAGCATGAGGTGGTGCATATAGTAATTTATTAATTCTCTTGGAAGACATACAAAATATATTATTTTTATCGATAAGTTTCAACAAATTTTACAAAGCGACTCTGCTAAGAATAAAACAAATATTTGCTTACGAATCCTTTATATAAAACAAATATTTGCTACTTTATAACTATAGTAGCCTTAGTGATAGCCGTAGTTAATTCAAGAAACAGAACTATGAAATAAAACATCAATATATCAAAAACTGTAAGCACAAAAAGTAATTATATCAACTTTTCAATCTACGATCTAACCAAATGATCTAAAAACTTAAATAAGATCACAAAAAATTAATTAAAAAAATGGGTTATACAAAATGCCATACAATACATATAGATTCCTCGTCATATAACTATCTGAAAATTAACTATATGTAAATATTATGAGCACTACTCAGTTATTCAGTACGTAAGTTTTTAGTATATGTAACTAATATGTAATCTGAGATGTGAGTACAGACCTGCTTACAGGTAATTCTTTTTACCTCTGCACGAATGGAAATCGACAATTGTATTATTGGTCGTAATTTTCTGGTCACTAAAGTTAAAAGTTAAAGAATTCGAATAATCCCTACAAAAAAGTAGTAAAAATGCATGACTAGGTTTTTTGAAGGATGTATAATTCCTAATTCGAATGTAATACATAGAGTGTGGTCATCGTAAAAACTGACGCTGATTACAACCAGGATCATCTACAGTTTTTACGAAATAGAATGTTTTCAATAAAATGTTACCATCCCTAGAATAATTAAGTGACCCTAAAAAATAAATAGAAATCCGTCAGAGAAGTGTAAGAAGTCTTACATTTAGCTAGAAAAAAAACCCTTGTTCTCTGATCAGTTTATTTTCTGGAGCTTGTATTGTTGTTCGAACATTCATTTCAGTATTTCTCTGACGTCACGTCAATTCACGTACATATAAAAAAAAGAAAGAAGAATGAAGAGTGATAGGGAAAATAGAGAAAAGAACTTCTTTCTGAAGAGCAGCGCGTAATCTGTTAAACTTCGCAGTGATCTCTTCATACGCTGAAAGCGAGCAAGTTCGCTTCTATCGACTGCGGAGCATCGGAGTGTGAACGGAGGACTTTTTAATTAAAATGCGTCGCAGCAAAACCGCGTCCTCCCCACCCTTGTCCTCGTCCCCACCCTGCACGTCCTCATGTTCACGTGTCACAGTGCCACCAATCACACGATCTCAAAAAACAAAATGCACGTGAAACATGCTTACTAATACCGCTGCTTACTAATGTATAGAAATTACACGGTTTCCAATTTCCAGCGCGTACATTCATACCAGAATTAACTTTCTTATTTTACAACTACCAACAAGAGAACCATCGACCATCGTTCACAACCTTCAATCCATTATTTTATTTATTTATTTATTTGTGTGTGTCAAAAATTCAATTTGAAATATGTCTTTACAAGGCATTTCTCAGCAATACATAAAAACGTGGTTTCAATTAGCAAGCCAAATCTACCTCCAATATTTTCTTTTTTTTACACTGAGGAATCTTTTTAAAATCAAACATGGTCGAATACACATTAATTCAGCAAATTTGAATATTGTAAAGAGTAAAGTTATATATAAATATTACTATAAGTAAAGTTATATATAAATATTACTATATTATATTATATAGTTATATATAAATATTACTACATTATATATAAGTATTTACAAATCTTTAAATTTAATCCAGTTCTTTGAATTGATTCAAATGTTATTTTTAATCAGAAAAATAAATGCATAAAAAACTGGATATTATTCATACAAAAACCTTGTACACAATTTCGTTATTTCCCCGACGAATCCCTGACCAGCAAAATTCCCCAATTTCTTTCGGTTTTCTAGACTCTGGCTTCCCTGATTGAGGCACAGACATGTGATACAACCAAAGCAATGAATGATCCTGCAATTAATTCATTAAAAGAAGGTACATCATACACTGCATCATATAGAGAGCGTCAAGCCCCTATTGTTCCTCTAGAAGCGTTTATACGCGATCCGATAACACCAATTATAATATCAATTACATCTGTACGTATCACGCATTACTGACTATCTGCCGAGTATAACATCAGTATCATATTAATAGCTTCGTGATTTAATCGCAGCATTTTGATGAAACGTAACTTATCTAGTGTTACTTCTCTTCCATCAAGTTTCATGTTTCAAAGTTCGTTTTATGGCACAAAATCGCGTTCTTGTGGAATACCACGACAGTTTAAACATCACAATTTACGTTTGAAGGTAATGAATTAGCTGACACGTGTTGTGCACTATTGCCTCGAGCGAGATAAAAGAGAAAATAATCAAATGTTGGAAGTACGTCACGCGATAATTATTTCTCACTAATCTCTGTACACAGCAGGGTGGGTAAATTCGGTACGGAGATAATCAGATGACATAAAATTACCGCAG
The DNA here is from genome assembly GCA_002313205.1 of Laupala kohalensis. Taxonomy (NCBI): domain Eukaryota; kingdom Metazoa; phylum Arthropoda; class Insecta; order Orthoptera; family Trigonidiidae; genus Laupala; species Laupala kohalensis. The sequence continues at coordinate 1,223,678 of NNCF01126490.1, forward strand.
TACGTAAATTCAAGCATGATGCACTCCACTCACCCTCTATATTTAAATGTTGTTTACAACAAACATTTTGAAATTGAATATTCAGTTTTCCTGTATAAACTCGAATAAGGATACAAATTGCAAACACAGAAAATTTGAACATTTTCAGTTTACTAAATGAGGTCCAACATCAGAATCGGAATTTTATTTGATATTTTTAACATTTTACAAAATTTAATATGGTTACTCACAATACAAGTAAAATCAATTAGAAAAACATTTTCAACTGCAGTGCGACTTGTTCGGTTTAAAGTACTTCCAACTCTGGATCCAACACAATTACAAATCATCCTAAAACTACTTACTTTACCGGGAAGTGCAAAACTGAAGAAATTTTAGTCAATCTCGGTATTAGATCTTACTTCAAACCTTTTATCCACGCACCACTATGAAGAACACAACTAACAAATTATTTTTACACCAATTGTTGTAATAATATACCACCACAATACCATAAGAGCCAAATGCACACATACGTCTGAGGAGAAAATTACAATAAATGACTTCAAATATTCAATCGATTTTTTTATCACATTTTTATCCGCACTTGTCATTAGAAAAATATTTTTCTCCCGCACATTCCCGGAGTCACTTTTCACGTGCTTATGCTGAAAAGTATGAATCATTTAAGCATCATGGCATTGCATGTAAGCAAATGCGTACTTATTCATATAATTTTGATCGTGCGGGTCATTTATTTGATTGCAATAAAAATTCGGTACACCCGTGCCATCACAAATAATTACACCAAGTCATCGTTGTAAGTATCATCAGATGTCGCACAGAACACGATATCAATTATTAACACTCATTAAATATTCCATAAAAACTACTGAGGAAATACATCAGCGTTTTCCGATAAATTTGACACTTGTTTCACGATTAATTTGTATTCCATCATCTTCAATCATAATTCGCGCAGGCAATTCAGGTCAATGCAACATGAGCTCCACACAGACGCAATACCAGACCCTGAAGCAGCGGTGGATCTAAAACATACGGGTAACCGAGGAACGATCTGGGGAACATTTCTGTTTGAAAATCACAGCTTTACAACACAAATCTTGTAAAGATTATCTTTTAAATAAAATACATCAACACATCAAATAGATAGTAAACAATTAACAATATTAAATAGTAACCAAATTTATTAATTGTTTAAAGAGGAAAATAATGAAACGTATAACATGAGAGCTCAGGTCCCTTCCCCAGCTCTGAAGTGACTGTTCACGCTCACCAGCGCGTCGCCAAGCGACAAGAACACTTCCGGAAGTCGGAAGAAACACACTGGGTCGGAATTGCAACGCCACACGCCGCACGGGGATGCGCACTTTCATACGAACACAAGGGGGAGAAAAAGAGGGGTTATGATACCTTCATCGTGTTCAGTTTTATCCAAAGATCGTTGTCACCTTTCCCCTCTTACCCAGACGTCGAAGCACGTTTGTGATATCTGTGGCGATATGGGTACACACACACGCTACGCAAAAATTTCTCATTTTATCATTTTATCATTACTCGAAAACACATTTTATAAGTTGAAGAAAGAAATTCAATGTCCAGAAATTAAAACAGCAAAAGAAAAAAAAAATCTACGTGAGACCAAGTGTTTAATACTCCAGCACAGGAAATCTTAACATAGGGAAAGAAATCGTTAAATTAATTGCTAACATTTTACCTTACATCTTCCGAGGACCTACTCCCGGAGAAGTGTTTGCAACGTCAGCTGCCAGGTGAAAATTGCTACGGTGCGAGTCGGGTGGCGCAGTGAACAGTACTCTTGCGACCATAGCAGGAGAGTCCGGGTTCGAGTCCCGGTCCGTCGCGATTTTCACCTGGTTGTTGACGTTGCTTTTTGCAGTATAAATATACTGAACACAAATTCTATTACTATTAACATCCATAATATAATCAAAATCTGTAAATAATTTAAGACCTACGAACTTTTGATGGACGAATTCCACAGATTGAGCATTTGAGTACACAATGTTTCGACTTCTTGAAACCGGATGACGACTTCAACCCGGAGTCGAAACGTTGTGAATTTAAGGTATTCGTCTATGGAAAGGTCATAGGTCTTAAATTATTTATTTAAAATGAACACAAATTCAAAATTTCTTCTTCCAGACAACAGTCGAAGTTTTTGACTTGTTTACAATATTGACGAGTTTTTCATAGAAAGCAAAGAAGGTAAACAATACAAAAAAGTATATTGCTCAATAAAAAAGTAAGTAGGATCTCGAATGTTCGATAACTTCTGTTCGGTACTTTGTCATAGATACACGAAAGTGAAGGGGGAAAGCCCAGAAGATTCACCTCGTGTTGGTAGCAGCTCATTTCCAACCGTAAGCAAAGACTCTAGTTTGCTCCCCTTTCCCCCCGACACGACGCCCTCAATCCTCAGAACAAAATAAAGATAGCAGCCGCACTTGAATAAATGCTTTTCCATAGATTGTTCAACATCATTGAAAGCAAATGCATTCAACATTTGATTAGAAGAAAATTGAATCTATCGACAATCAATTCGATTTAATTACAGCGGTAGACAACAAAAATTCATTGAGAGAATAGGAACGTTGGTAAAATATTTTCACGTTTACGGGAGTGGTTCGACAATGTTTACTATCAACACTCATCAATATCGTTTAAATGGAGCTGAATTTGTAAAACAAATTGGAAATACGGTAAACCATTAACAAACACGAAGCATGTAGCAATACAGTGGGAACGCGTTTTTCATGATCAACTAGGAGAGGTAGTGACCTGAATAAAAGAAAATCTGGTCAATATGAAATATAAACAACAAAAAAAGAATGTCGTGTAATTAGTTAGGTTTACTGACCTTTTGGCAACTAAAACCATTGACACCCATTTCCAAATGAGTCATTAAAGTGACAAGATAATATACGAGTACTAGAAAAAAGAAGAAACATATCATATTCGTAAATAAAAAAAGTAAAGATCGACCAGGATATAGGGATCAGTATTAAGGATTTACAAACAGGAAATATAAATAGTGTTCAACTTCTGTACCAAAGACCATATTCATGTAGGAAATTAAGAAGGTAAAAAAGAATCGATTCTTTTTCCCAAGCATATTGGGTAGATTGAGTAGATGTGTAGAATGAGTGTAGATGTATTGTAAAAAGAGCATGAACTTATCATAGAAGGTGCTTTATTTAGCGAAACTGAATACAACGCAGATGGCTTTACAACGGATATGTATGTTGTGCAGTGAAATATCGAAATTAACATATTCAGGTCGTTCCCAACAAAGCACTGCATTGCTTCAATCTATATTTACAAGGATGAGCTAGGATCTAGGGAAAAAAATTCAGTTTTCTAAAAGATGAATTTTATACATATTTGGAATGTGTTTTACCAGATATTTCATCCACAGAATGTGCAAAGGGGTATAAAGTATCATATTTTTGTATTACTTATTAAATGTATTCAATTCATATCTCCCACAGTTAAATTTATTATTTTTTCTTCCACTGTTTCTCGGGATTTCGCTGGAAATTTAGCATTAGAGCGAATTTTATTAGGCAAAGCATGTTATACGTTTCATAATTTTATTATTATTATTATTATTGAGTATATACTTTTCGAATTTTCCGTGCAATTACATATTCTAGGTTCACTTTGATCCTTCAGGAGAAGGTCATAGGAACAAAGTTGTTGCAACGAAAAGCACGAAGAACATATACTGTTCGCATGGTTACCTCACTATTCCCATGATCTCTATTATCACGATGTTTATTTATTATAATTAAAACATTTGTAGCATCTTCCACTTGTCTCTAATATATTCTGCACCTCAAACTAAGACGCACACTTCCTGAAAAAAAAAAACTTTTGAATGACTTGTGTCACAAAAACGATTTGTTTTAATCCATCAATCCAGCCATTCATCAGGTCTGTTCAGACTTTTTTTTTAATATCTGACCATTAGACAAATGAACGATATGTAAACTATATGATCTTTGCGCCAATTGAGTGACATATCTCGATTTGGGCTTCGATGAACTGTATTTCCGCCTGAACAACGTCAAATAACTTATCATGACGAGTAAGATGGATGATCGATATACGGTTGGCCTGAGACGTCACGTTATCGATCGATCCAGTGAAACAGAGCTAGCGTACGAGCCCTTCGCCGCTACGAGGTAGTCTCCGACGAGCGACCGCTCTCACTTACTGCAATTCACTCGACGAGTCATCATCACTTCTCATCTGGCGCCAGCGCGATTCAAAGACGCGAGCCCCGACATGGGGACACTCGCTCACTTGCTATCACTCACCGGCAATCACCACATCTCAACATCACTTCCATCATCTGGCAGCCACTCCATGTCACGGTCAGATATTCTAACCGCGCTCACCGCAGCCCACAAGAATACCGTAACCGTAACAACATGCAACCGGCCCATAAGACTTCACGGTCAAACCGCTCCACACACCGCAGCATAGTTGGCCGCGAATTGCACTCCAACTGTTCAACTCAAAATCATCAACTCCACATCAACGCCATCCAGGCGTACTCTTTCAAGAAGCGGATCGTCTCACCGCATCCCAGTATCTCACCTGAATTCCAGCTTTGTATTCTTTCATTACTTTCAACTTGCATGTTTCATGTCATTAATCAGTTATGTTGGCACTTCAGTGTTCAACCACACCTCATCTACCTTCCTCATTTTCTGTAATTCGTCTTATGGTCCTTCGAACTCCATCTCCTTATCCTACATGTACAAGGAATTTGCCCTAAAATTTCTCTACAAGATCGATGAGTTGCCCTTTGTTTGTGCACTCCCACCGGCCGCCGTTTGCACGGGTAATTTATGTTTTGTAACACTTGCAGGTTTGCTTTTGTGCGGTGAACAAGTTGGACCAATAATGAACATTTCTGGGAACGTTGCATTAGCGGATTGTAAAGCATAGCTACAGTATTGAATGAGGGAAATGTAATTTTTTTTTAAATTGATGAATAGTAATATTGAATCCTCGTTTTTCAATTTCGTTCAGAACACAATATGTTTTCACGAAACACATAAAGACTGAATTTCCATTTACTTGATACATCCATTAACACAAATAAATCAGGTCCGCAACGCTAATACGCGTTTCGCATTCATAACTATTAGCTTACAAATGCAACGATGATAACATATTCTGATCTATATAAACCAGTAAATATGTTTGTGATCATCAGCAATCAAGACTATTTTGATAATTTTCGGCTGTTGATACACCACTCCTTTCCGACGTTTAATAAAGGTCTCAATAAATAAACACGAACGAATCCAAACATAAACAGATAATACATACATCTGTAAGTAAGTGATAACTTTCTATAACATATCTTTTTCACGAGAGGCATGCGGAAGAAATATATTCATCTGTAAATAACTCCGCCGTCATATAATTAAGATATATTTCATAGGAATAATTAAAAGAGTGCATCAAATTTTAAAGAACATGCGAATCAGAGAGTTTATATCGCTATTCACCTGTATTTCGCGAGTGTTACACTAGCATCAGATAATCCTTATTAAAGTATCGAAAAAAAATAATTCTTACCGTTGGTGGTAAAAATATAAAATAAATGTATTGTAGTAGTATGATTAATTATCATAGATGCTCCCTTCCTCTGAGTATTTTGTCTACAAAGAAAAATTCTTTCTTCATGACCAACTTTTCCAAAGATACAAAGGAAACGCTAAAAAAACAACTTAAAGTCACTATTTTGCAGTAAGTTCAAAAACGTTTCTGATATCTTGATTATCGTGAAGACGTAGCGATGACTCAAGAAATGATAAACATCAGGGTTCGGTATCCCTGAATATTCGACTGCAAGTCTTCCCTCCCCGGACGGACAGAAAAAAAGATTCAAATTTGCCATAAAACTTATATTGTTCCCACACAAATGGTATATAAACCTTTTGAGGGAATTACTTGTTTTCGAAAAAAAAACAATTAAAAATACAAGTAATTAAATCGTTAATTTTTAATTGTATGAAGGCAAAAGTAAAATCATAACACACGAGTTATTTTGCAAAAAATCTTCAAACTAAAAAACGACGGAAAATACGAGTAATAATGATCATTTAAAAATTAACTTTTTTTTTTCATCTACGCAGTTGAATGCAGAGTCATAACTTCTTCGCGATCACGTCTTTCACAAAAATGATTCCAGTACTTTAAGTGCACCTCACGTGATTCCACACCACTCCCTTTAACGCTCGTCCACATCTAAATCTCTAGCGGCTAGTGGCCCATTATCGGATAAGTGCACAGCCGCGACACATACCCTCCATTTCACACTCAAACGCTCTGGTGCCACAACAAGGGACTACAACGTTGGGAATGAAAGGAAAAGAGAACAGTCAAGTCTCCAGTTACAAATTACATACGAAACAATTTGAGTAACACGGTGACTTTGTAATGACACCACGTTAACGAGCTCAAAGAGATGCGTCTTCCCTTTTAGACATTTTAGTAAAGGAGATACAAGGCCGAGCCGTACTCGCCTTCTACCTCTGGTGACGCGGGTTCAAACCCTGTCCGATCCGATCCAAGTAGAATTCCAAGTGGTGTTCGCGGTAGGTTTTCTCGGGGTTCTCCCGTTTCCCATGTCTATTATTCCACTACAACACTCACTCATCATCATTCACCCCTATGTCATTCATTCATTCATTCATCACCCGCCTCGGGGAGGTGCGTAAGGAAGAAAGGAATCCGGCACCCTGTTAATTGCCCCGCCACATCAAAGTATGAGGCATAACATCATCCCCATCTCTCCGATCCCCACAGACAAGGGAAAAGGAGTTATGGTTCAAACAAAGTAAAGAAGATACAAATCATCATATACATAATTAATATGTTACCTGGCGGTGAGGTTCACCGCAATCTAAGAGATTTCTATACTAAAATATCGCAGATAATTTGCATTTGTTGACGATTTCTATTGTTTCATTTTTAATATTTTCCTACTTGACTCCTCTATTTGGAAAGGATGTCACTTCACTACCTAACAATGGACAGCTCTGATTTGACTAACCATGCGGGAAGAAAAACTGTTATGTCGTCAATAACTGCCACTCGTTAGTAACAAAAACAACTTTTATTTTCCAGTAGCCAATACACAAACAAATTGCAGTATATAATACAATCGATGGTCGCAGTCCCATAAATCCAGTAGACAGTTGCCGTCGTAGCGCCGAGTCGAAGTTCTGTCGTGACGTAAGTTGCGGCGAGATCTGGTTCCGATGGGTGGTCTGTTATTGAAGCGCCTCGGTTGTGGTCTGTCTGCCGCTGCACGCGCCGCAGCTTATAAGCGATCGCTTTCCCGCCACTCGTAGCCACCGCCCGCCTCCTATTGGTGCTCGCTGACGTAGCACGGCGCCGACATTACTTGCCGCGCCCATGCTCCAGTTAGCGCTGTCTACGGGTAATCTAGAAACTACTAGCTTCCGCGGTGGTCAAACTGAAGCGTACGCTGCAAGAGCAATATTCACAGGGAATCGTATGTAGTTTACGTAACGCTCCATTGTGCATTATCATGTAGCATCCATAATTCTTTAGATGTCCTATTTACATTGTTAAAAACCAAATATGAAACAGAATGAAACTTGCCTAGCAGACGGACGAAAGGAAAATATGTCGTATCATCCAGGTAAATAAAGTAATCTTGCTCAATAAAATTAAAACTTCATTTTACCGCACAGAATGCTAGTTTCATGCCACTAATACAGCTAGTTACAGATGATGACAATCAGTTGTCGTAACGTTGCCTGTATTACTGTTTCCCACAGCGATGATCTAGTGGTAGCGTCTTTGCTTCCTTGATACCTCGGAGCGTCGTGGGTTCAAACCCTGATCGACCGAACTAGGCGAGGCTGTCAGTTGAGATTTCAGTCACCTATTCCAGACAAATGTCGGTTCTGTAACGTAAGTTCCCCAGCAATCCAACATCTCTTACTCTTTTCACGTCCCCAAGAGAAAGGAAATGAATAAATTAAAAGAATTTAATGTGTTTGTAGACGAGAATATCGTCAATACGAAATATTTATCTTTCATTATGTTTCACTAGGCCTTGTCAGTGTAAACTATGAAGTTATCCAATCCTTTGAATCCATCGTATACGTATTTTCCAATATACTACACGATTCAACAAGATAATAAGACTATCTTAGATCGCTTCTTAATAGCAAAACAAATTTATTCTTTAAATTTTATCAACGTAATCGAAAATTCGAACTCGAGGGGAAAAAATCGAGAAATGTTATATAACTATGTTTATTTATTGCTTTTTCAATAGTATAGGATGTATCAGGAGAAAAAGTCTCAGTCAGAGATCGAAACTAAAAAGAAAAGACTAGAGCGGGGGATGATTAGAATCTGGAGCTAAGAAGGTCTTAAGAGTTTTTTTTTTCTTTTGTTTTTTTTTTTGCTTGTATTTGACCTCTATCTAATTCGCACTAATTCGGTAAAAGCGAATCAGCGAAACTTCCCAAAGGAGAAGAAGAAACTTTGGAGATTTTTCTTCCTAACTCCTAATGGCTGTCCAGCTGGACCGAAGACAGCTGCGAATACTTGTCGAAAGGTTTCCTGGAAGTTTGCTAAGAAGAAAAAGTGTGAATTAAGAAGTTCAATGGAACTCTTGTTTTACTTTCATGGTTCATTTAGTTTGTTTTGTTCAGAAATAAAATGGTTACCTCATGCTCGAAACATAATCTGAACAAAAGAATCATCAAAGTCGCCAAATACGAAATACGAATATATCTTTTCGGCCGAATAATTACACGGGTCGAGAGCATGATGATAGCTTCAGAACAGACTGAACCATTAGTTTCACAACTTCTCATAACATGAACAGACATCAGTTCACAATCCATAAATGTTTCTTTGCTAGTTTTACGGACCTGTTTTGAAAAACACTTTTGGGTTAAAGGTAAGCTGCATATTTAACATCTAACTCATGATTCCTGATTATCTGCTTCGGTTGTCCCTTTCCCCAGAATATTTCCTAGATTCGTACAGCATTTCAGACAATTTTATGCCAAAATAAATCGAGAAGTACTGTTAAATATTTGTAATATTTATAACCACTTCTTTGTTTTTCTAATAGAACAAGTGGGTTCAATTAGAATTCCGGATGAATGAACCTGCAATTCTTAATCTCTTTACCTCAACGTTCAGACTGACACCCAGGCCTACTCAGTCTGCAATAAATCGAGTACTATGTTTATACCATGGGAAAAGGCGACAGGACCTCAATGCCGCACGGGTTTTGGACGAAATGTTTACGTGAGGTCAAGAAAAATCCTTTTGACCTCCAAGAATAATAAAAGCATGAAAGATTTGAGTTTTGTTCCACTGTGTTCGCACGCCCTCCAACAGTAGATGGAGGTTGTTGGCCCAATCGATCGGCGACACCCTTTCCAAATTCAGCGCTAGGACCAAGGGACGAAGGCGACGCCCACAGAGCGAATGGGAGAGGAGGAGAAGAAATAACGGATGAGAGCGAAGCAAGTAGACGAAGGAAGGGAAGCGTTGAGACCAGGGAGAACGACATCTGCGGCCATGGAATGGAGGCGGTGGTGTCGAGAACGCATGTCCAATAGAAGGCGATGAACATTTCCACAGAGCACATGTGACACTGTGACGTCACAAGAGTGAATGTCATTATTTCGAGTGAGCGAAACAACGGAAAGTAGATCATTGTCAAAAGGAAGGGATGGATAATCTGTTATAAACAAGACGTCCTCTTCAGTAGTCTACAGGAGTGAAGGAAGGAAAGAAAGAAATGGTTGTCGTGACGTAGTGATATAGCTTTCGTACCCAACGCACTGCTTTTGACGAAAGAGCGTTGAGTTCGACACTCCACTCGGCCGCAGTGGATGAGGTTTTCAGCAGGATTACCAACTCCAGACCCATCATCGGTTCGGTAATTTAAAGTCCCCGACCACTCAAAAACTCTCCTTCCTAATTTCACCCAAGGCATGCGGTTAGAAGGAAGAGCAAGTATGATGGCCTGAACCTTGATTTATCATAAAATAAGACATTAAATAAATGAGTAGAGAAACAGAGGATTGACCCGACAGCGGTGGACTAGCGGTAGCGTTAGAGCGCGGGTTCAAACCCTGCTCGGCCCAACTATGTGAGGTTTTCAGCTAATCTAGACAATGTCGGATCGGTACAATAAGACCCTGCCTACCCAACTTCTCTCCCATTTCACGGTTAGGTGGAAGAGTAGTCCAAATGGCCCGAACCTCGCCATACGACATTAAATAAATAAATATATAATATTAGAGAGATCTTTCATTCGATCTATGTGCAAGAAAGGAAAACCCTTGCCCTTTAATGGACAGTCTATATTCTCGTCAGATACCAAGTAAAAAATACAAATCAAATTACTTCAGAACGTATGTATATTAAAAATACAACTTTATTGTACTTCTAATTCGAATCAAATATGGGCAAACGCAACGTGAAACTGGTCATCGATCGATTCGTGATGAGGCAGAGCAAGGCGATGAGCTTGGAAGAGGATCCGACCACAATGGCCCTCGTTGTCAGGAGACGTGACACGGAAGGCAGCCGGGGGTTCCCCTCTCATCGACGGAGGATGGCGGCCTTCGCTAACGCCACTCCTCGCCACGCCGAAGCGCCAGCGTCGACGGGATGACAGGGGAAATCGAAACCCTTCAGATGTCAGGGAGCGATAAATGAAAAATCCCCTCACGAGAATGAAAAGAGGTTAAATACCATTTCGCAATTATTGGAGACAGGATGAAAAAAAACACGTTAAAATGCTACAAACCCATACATCATATCTAATCATATTAAAATTGATAGTACACAACACTAATAAACAACTTTTCTTAAGGAGATGAAACTTAACAGCAAAGGGTTTAAGAAAAAACGTAATTATGATAAAATATACCTCTAAGCAAAGATCTTCTAAGAAAAAAACTAGATTGCATACCAAGATAAAGTGGTGGAAAATATCAGATGATACAGGGCAACTTAATCATTTATAGGGAATAACGTAGAATGGATTTGTAACGGAAACTAACAGTTCGAAGCATTTATAACTAAACTACTACAATTAACTTCAGTTATGTAATCTATTAAATAAATGATGAAAAGAAAGGGTTAAAAACAAGAATCCAGGAGCACAAATGAAATTTAAAATCAGTTGAAATATAACTCGATTAAAGTAAGATTCGATTAGAATATATTAAAAAAATGAATTTTTCCAACAATCCATCACAATGTATTTTTCAGTCAATTAACTTTAGTCGCGTATGAAACTGAGCGTTGTATTCTCTCTCCTGTGCGTCCGCTAGCACCGAATCCCGACCCCCTGAGGCTCTCCACGTATCGCCATTGATCCACGCAAGAAGAGGAACACAGCAGTCCATCGACATTAGATGAGATCTCGCAGACGTAGCCCCATTTCCTACAAAAACGCCCACAAATTACATGGGACACCCGACTCACTTCTACTGGGGTGTCGCTGAGCATTTTATACAGGTTCTCTAGGTTTCTGTCTAGGGGCGCGTCCATTGAAACAATAAATCATGAATTTTGTGTTATTTCAACTCCCACGATTTATTAACACTATACTCAGAACAAACTATAGTTCGATAATAATTCGTACATGTGAAATAAAATTTTTTGTGTTAAATTACAAACTTCTTGCTATTCTATTAGTATTATAACTCGTCGCTAATATTTTTATTTTATCTAGGAACTTTTGCTGAAATTTTTCAATCCGCCTCTGCCTTAGGGACCTTGATCGGAATTGATGGGATGGCTTGTTTCCGGAGAGTAAATTAGTTTAATGTCCTCCACGTGGTCATACGCAGTTTGTACGGTTTAAAAAAATTCCTTATCCTACTGGGACATCAGTAGCAGCGTTTGCTAATGCGCGTTATCGCCTTGAGAAGTGACGTACCCTACTTCGAGTGCTGGCCAAAATTGAACGAGAAAGTCAAAACATTGTGAAAGGGAATGCTATTGCTGATTGGAGGTGATATACAGTGGAATTCTCTTATTAATTGGCAAAGTTTTACTGAAAACACTTCATTATTTAGAATTCGAATTATTGCTGTTAACTCGCTTGCGAGTGTACATTCATTACACATACATTACATTACATAAACGAAATTAATTTCAATGTTCAACAATTTTTAAATAAGTTCAACAGTTTCTTTTTAGATGCTCGCGTTTGAGGCTATGAAGTCCTACAAGAGGTGACCACACGGTCGCAGTCTTGGCATTCAAAACGCTTCATCGGGCACTTATATTTGGCTTAAATTTATGCATTTCAGGGTTTTTTTGTCGGACGCTAGTGGAACGTTTACTTAGACTTTAACACGTGAATCAGATCCTAAGTTTTCACTCAATTTTTTGGGGTAAAATATTTTAGCAAGTGTCACACATAAATTTATTGACAAAAAAGCAGTTACAAACTGCGAATGACCACATGAGGAGAAACTAATTTACTCTCCAGAAGCAAGCAAGGGACCACCATCCCATCAATTCCGATCAAGCCAGAGGCGGATTTAACGTATCACACTCCTAAAAAGAGTTCTGCATGCGATATAAATTAAACATAATACCAACAAATTTGTATTTAATAAAAGACAAAAATTTATTACAGAAGTATTATTATCAAACTATAGATTATTCGGAAAGTATTGTTTACAAATCATTTCTATAGTTGCATCACTTCATTCCAGTATTTCTGCTTTTGCCTCATAATGTAATGGGAGACGCGACAAAGTTGGTGGCAATTACTCATTACAGCAGTCCGTCCCTCCGCGCGTTTATGTTGCCAAGAGCGGCGCTTCCTGGGGAAATAATATCGGTACGATAAGGAGTCACCCTAAAATCTCGTACGCAACGCTATCGCCATTGCCAAAGGAAGGAATCTAGAAATAAGAGCCTCCCGCCTCCGAAGGGATGATGGAACGCCGGAGGGGCTGTCTCTTGCAGCGGTCCTTCATTCGAGTCGATCGTCTGCGCAGCTCAGTCCGCCAACGAACCGACAGAGAGCTCTCCGGTGGCCGAGGGATTAGCGTACAAGCCATTCCGGGTTCAATTCCCGGTGGTGACGGTTTGCTTCTCACTTCAATGTCCCAGTTCATGTAGCTATGACTTCCGAAAAGTAAACCCTCTTTCTGCTACCCACCTCGTACTGTTCCTAATATCAATAACCATTACTAACTATTCCTACTAAACCCTCCACGTGGACCAAGTTGTTGGTAGACCTAGCTAACCGGCCCACCTACTAACTATAGCTCTACCACCTATCGCTCCATAGCTTTCAATACCACGCTACATTTCCCATTTACAAATAAAAATATAAATAAAAATATAATATATAAATAAAAATAAAATGCTGTTCGTTGGCAAGGGCATCGCTAGAAAACGGCTGAGCCGATTTGACTAATTTAAAAAAATGTTCATAATAGTCAGAATAAAGTTTTTAGGCAAAGGAAAATTGGAAAATTTGCCCGGAGAATTGAAAAATTCGGGAAAAACTGAAAGTGCGTTTTTCTCTGGAATTCTTGTACGAACTCAATACCATAACCTGATTCGAAAGACGGATATCCGTAATTTTTTTTTGTTTTGCTCACTATAGTCCTGGATAAGTTTTCAGGGAAAAATAGAGACAATTACTAAGGAAAGCCGGAAATTTCAAACAATCTGCCAAAATCATAACGGACTATAGGAACAACATGTTTGATTGATTATTTGAAATTTGGACAGGACAACGTCTATCAGGTCAGCTAGTACTACTATAAATAAACGGACAGCATGCACAATACATAAAAGGTTTGTCCGGTAAGTAAGCCCAATATATTTTTATACAAATTTATGCAAGGTGAGATTAAAAATTCTTAAAACTCTTGAAAATAGTTCCCTTGGGCATCTACACAGTTTTTCCAGCGACTCTGCCATGCACGGTACGCGAACTGGAAGGTGTCTTCGGTAACCTCTTCATGGACCCTCGTCACAGCGGTTTGGAACTTAAAATCGTCCCAAATCGTTTTTTTTTTTCATGTGCTTTTGATCCTGGGAAACAAAGAAATGTCAGCCGTGGCAAGGTCCGGATTGTACGGGGACCGCGGCAGTGTTGCAAAATTATTCTTGGCCAGGAACACCTAAACGCGCAGAGCAAGCGTCATCTTGGTGGAGCGACCAGATGGCGGCGATCTCCCTTCTCGTGCAGATGACCATTTTTCTCAATCTCTCCAGCACATCAGCGTAGTTTTCTGAAGGTTTCAAGTTTCCACCATCATCAGGACACTCAATCAACGATACGTGTTCAACAAATTTCGCACACGAGCCACTAGGTTGACGTAGGACGTCCAGAAAGGGGATCATCGGCCATCTCTTCCCGGCCGCCCTTAAACATCTTAAATCACATAGAAACTCGAGAATACGAAAGATCTACGCCCCCATTAGCTTCCTCAATCACTGCGTAGATATCGGCAAGACTTTTGGCATCAAATTTGATTGCGTACCGCTGTTCGAGCGAGTCCTCCATCGCCTGTCGTGACACAGGCAGTAAACCGGAGAACAATAAAACAATGATCGGGAAGCTCTGAGCAGAGTAACCTTGGCAGCACTGGATAGCTGAAGCCTCCCCCCACCTAACTGAACAGGTCCGAACACGCTACGACCAGTAGAAGCGCAGGAAAAAAAGATTTGCCTTACTTACCGGACAGTCCTTGTACACGCACAGTGCACGCTAAGAAAGAAATGTGATGAGAGTGGAGTCTAAAAACCACTCGTAATACGAAGACCCAGAGTTAGTACTGCGAGATTGCCGATTCTTCCTCTCGCTGAAGCCATGTGGGCGTTTTTCTCGCGTAAGCAGAATCTTAGAGAGTTTACATTCCGGTTCTGCTGCCTACATAGCTGATACGTAGAAGCAACAGTAATAGATTCGCCAACGGTGACGAACAGAAGGCTTACTCTTTAAACTCTGGCCGAAACGATACTACATTACTACACTATTTATTGAAACGATCACCAATTTTACAAAATTGTTATATAATCAAGAAAAATAGGGACATCCTATTTACTATGCTCAGTCTCCTTGTCTATGTTCCAAAAGCAATGCAAGGAACTATTAACATCACTATCTTTTTTCAATTTTCTCATGGGTTGTAGCAGCCTTTGTCTGGGTGTCGTGGCATGCCGTCTGGAAAGGGTGGAGGTGTACTAGGCCACGCCCCTCAGAAGAAAATAACACTGCGCTTTCGCTCCAGTGGTTACATTGGGTTAGTTTTCTTACACAACGGGAACTATAAATGCACATCAAAAGCAATTTACAATGATACATATGCGAAGAAACGTATGATGTTTGTGACGAGGATCGAGTAAACAGTTTTACTCTTTAAAACGTCAAATGTATAGGAACATTTCTAAAGTCTTCGTTTAAGTAGACGACTTCCCTTGCAGCTAATAAAACCGCTTAACCCCGCAGTAAAAATGAAAGTAGGACATGCGAGGTGATGTGAAAGCAAGATGTCAGTAATGTCTTTATTGTTCACAGTACGCCCTCGTCTAAAGTTATCAAATGGTGAATGTCCCCCGCGTCACTGACTTCAGGATCACTTTACGGTGCAGGAACGTCGTTACACGGAAAACATAATTGGCAGAGATAAGAATTCTAAGTTTCAAAGTTTTCCCCTTGCAAGAAAGAGACGCAACTTTTCGGAGGATTATGACCATTCCAAGTACTTGAGGAAGTAAAAGAAGAAAAGGATATTTGAGATTAGGCAATTCACTAATAAAAATAAACGTTTATTAGTATAATGTCCCGAGAGACTTCAAGCAAATAATACGATTCTTACTTGGTATTGCTCGAAATATTTTCACTGAACATAGCCCGGCGCTGAGAAATGGAACTGGCAGAGTGACACGTCCTAATGGATGACAGCACGCACCACATTTTCTGCCTTCTTTGGGCAAACGAACAGCATTATTTTACCTCTTATTTGTGATTTAAATTATTTTATTTATGTAATTTTACTCGTACAAATTTAATTGAATTGTTTCCTGTTTATTATTATTATGCGTAGTGCGTAGTTGTTACGTGTGAATACTTAGGCGGAAGATGACACCAGACTCACCGCAATAATAATAGTTTAAAATTCTACGACACACTTCTTAAAGATACGTTAATCAAGTTTGAGATACCAAGTCAGGCTATTTTGTAATTTGCAACATAGTTTTCTTTTTGTATTGTTGTATTTGTAATTGGGAAATGTAGCGTTGTGCTATTGAAGCTTATCTACATGGAGCGATAGGAGTTAAGAGTTGGGTAGTAGGTCATTGTTAGAAGGTAAGCCGGTTTGCTTTTCTGTAGTCACAGCAATATGAACTGAGACATTAATATAAAAAGCTACAAATTTTATGCTCGCACTGGGAATCGAAGCCGGGATGACTAGATGATGACCGACAACATTACCACCTGCGCCACCGGTGGGGCTAAAGAATTCCTATGCAGTGACATCTAGGGATATTTAATGAAATAGCATAACAGCTCATTTTATCCACAATTTAATATTTCAGAAAATGAAAGATAATTCAATATTATCCGCGACAATACGATGAGTAAAATAAGCAACGTGGCTATTTATTTATTATAATATATCTATTATAACAATTTATCTATTATAACAACTTATAACAATTTCAAAAACTATTTTCTTGCATGATTGTGTTGCCGTTTGGCTCATATTAATTTAGTTTTATGTGTACTCAACTTTGGCACGGTTGTGTACATTAATTCTGTAGCCCCATCCNCTTATACAGGTTCTCTAGGCTTTGTCTAGGGGCGTGTTTATTGTAACAATATATCGTGAATTTAGTGTTTTTTCAACTCTTATGATTTTTAAACACTATACTCAGAATAATCTATAGTTCGATAATATCTTGTACATGTAATTTTTTGCTTAAAATTTACAAACATATTGACATTCTATTAGTATTATAACTCGCAGCCAACTTTTTATCTTATCTTGGAACTTTTGCTGAAATTTTTGAATCCGCCTCTGTCTTAGGGCCCTTGATCGGAATTGATGGGATGGTCCCTTGCTTGCTTCCGGAGAGTAAATTAGTTTTTTTTCCTCCACGTGGTCATACGCAGTTTGTACTGTTTTTTGACAATTAAAAAAAATTTATTATTATTATTTATTTATTATAATACCATTTATTCATGGCATTCATAAGTTCCATAGACGTTTTACTACCCGTTTTCCTAGAGAGAAATAATAAACTTTTTTGGAAACAAATCTTTCAGGGCAATTGTGGAATTGTTGGTGGCATTTCTCCAGTTTTGCAAACGATATCTTCGCTAATGAAACAATAACAAATGAAATGAACACGTCTCTCTCTGCAACACAGCTTCAATTCGGGAGGTCGTCGCCAGAAGTTCTGATACTAAAACTGATATCGAAATTTACTTAACAAACCAATTACCACGTACAAACAGGATCCAGCCCCGTGTGCGTACGACACTCCCATAAATCAAGAGGAGACTTGCCCTCCGTGGAAATTGCTTCCTCTGGCGGAAGATGAGTTTTCCTAGAATTCGGATCCCGAGAATCTGGTTCACATTCGGGAGGAGATCCAACAAAATCAAAAGGAATCAAACCAGTGAGAGCGAAAAAGTGACGTAAGATTCTTTCATTAATTCGCACATTTAAACCTATTTTTCAACGATTATACTCTTCGTAAAAAGAAATACTTTTGGACAATCTGTTTACGAGGTCCTGTTTCCTTTCTTCGAGAAATTTAGCTCATAAAGAAAAAAACTGACAGAAACGCACAGGTAATTGGTTATTCGCAGGATCGAATCGCAGTAAATTTCTCAACGTGGTCATAGTTTGTAACGACTCTCCCGACAAATTATTTATTTCTTTATTTATTCTCCGTCTCATTGGCTTGTTGTGCACAGAGTAGCCAACACTTTACTTCGCCATTAGACTAATGATATTTGTACGTCGCGTTATGTTGGCAGCACATTCGAATTTCTGAAAACTTAAATCCATCGCCAACCTCGGCCATCAATTCAATGCACTTTTGCTCTCATGGCGGTATTCTGTTCCTGCTGCATCGAGTGGAAGAATATTACCTTGGGTCTTAGTTTGTTGCGCTATTAAATTGGATTTCTTTTCACAAAATAGTCGCTTTTGTGAGTACTATGAATATGTCTTTGTATGAATCTTGAATTCGTAGGAGTTGGCAATTCGTGTTAGGCAGCAATATTGCATTATTTTCGGCAACGTTACGTGACTAGGAGCATAGAATTTGAAAATGAAAGAACACTTGCCAAAAAGGACCGCATCATTCGGGAATCGTTCTGTATAATTCCCTGCACAAGAATATAAAAGACATTATGAAATTGAATCTCTTCAAATCCGCGGTTAAAAACTACCTCATGCACCAATGCTTCTACACTGTAAAAGAATTTATTGATTTTAATAAAAGTTAAATTCGTCTTGTACTATATCACGCCATTGCTGTAGCACTTTTTAAATAGCTTATAACAATTTCAAAAACTATTTTCTTGCATGATTGTGTTGTCTTATGGCTCATATTAATTTAGTTTTATGTGTACTCAACTTTGGCACGGTTGTGTACATAAATTCTGTA
>NNCF01126490.1:1242585-1254859 GCA_002313205.1 Laupala kohalensis
TGTATTATAACTCGCAGCTAACTTTTTATCTTATCTAGGAACTTTTGCTGAAATTTTTGAATCCGCCTCTGCCTTAGGACCCTTGATCGGAATTGATGGGATGGTCCCTTGCTTGCTTCCGGAGAGTAAATTAGTTTATTGTCCTCCACGTGGTCATACGCACTTTGAAACTGCATTTTTGACAATACATTTATTATTATTATTGTTACACTGATTCGGTGTTCTTAAATTCACTAAAAGTTGAATCATAATAATCTTTCCTAGGGTTAAAGTACCTCAGAAAACAATACGACATAGTTAGAATAAAAAACTCCAGTGTTGCAGCTAAACCAGCCTCCAAACATGTAAATGCGTCAAAAGATTAGGATGTCAGGATTGAACACACTTTGATACCTTTATAGGCTAAGAAGATATTGTAAGTTGTTATTGAATAGTCTTGTCTCGGAGAAACAGTATACTAATACTATCCACATTTTACAACAGAAAAATTTTAAAACGTATAATGTACAATGAAGTACAGTGCTAAAAAATTCACAACTTAACTTAACTGAACTTAAAACAGAATTTAACCAGGTACAAGTTGGGAGGGATGAAAACTTCCTTGTGTATAGCGAAGATTAGGGAAGATATACGGTGTGCAAGAAATGTCAATAGGTTGTAATTGCTTCTTGCATCATTCCATTGAGGAAAATAGGGTTTCGATGGATATATTAATTATAGATAAAGAGAAGCAATTACAGCAAAAGTCCAGCGTGTATAAGCGTATTCATGAGTGTTCCTTAACAACGCAAGTCCCAGAAGCGTCTACTTATTAAGTACAAGTTATTTTTGTAATAAAAGAAAAAAAGTATTTTATGATTAACTGATCAAAATATTTATGAGCTGTAACAACCTAAGCGACCATGCATTATCTCCGAAGTTTGGGACAAGTAAGAAACAATTTCAATTTCAATTTACTTTATTAACAAAATTTTTACAATACACAATGAATCTGAATTCTACAACAAATGTATAAATTCCCGTTTGCAACATCATCCTTCCGGGGTCTCCGTTTCTCCCTTGAATTCCTACTTGGCTTTTTACCCTTTAGGCTAAGTGTCTATTTGTCAGTTCTTCCAGCGTTGCTCATTTTTTGCTAGTTTGATTCATGCATTTTATGCCTTTTATGTTACAATTTCTTATACGTTATGTAAAAAAAATCTTGAAATATCAATTTTGTTTACAAAAATTTACTCTGGACAAGTAAGAAACACCAATAACAATCTTTAGGGGTGCGTGAACACCACACATTAACGCGAGTAGGGGGGCGTGCGTAGCAAGCCCTTTGGCCGCTGCCGCTGCAGCGTTTCCTCACATGTCCTCACGCACGCTACGCACGACACGCAATCGTTTGTATGCAAAGAGACGCGAGTGTAGGGAAAGGGCTCAGTGGAAGTGTAAAGAGAGCGGTCGACGCAGTTCAAGAACACATCGTAAACATCACCGAAACGCTAGGAAACTTCTCCATACAACTCCACACTTTGACCGCGACGGTGTAAAGGTCATACAGGGGGGAAGACAATACATACACGGTGTAAAGTCATGCAGGGGGGAAGACAATACATACACGGTGTAAAGTCATGCAGGGGGGAAGACAATACATACACGGTGTAAAGTCATACAGGGGGGAAGACAATACATACACGGTGTAAAGTCATGCAGGGGGGAAGACAATACATACACTCATATCACCAAAGAAAAGAAAAATACTTATTTCGGTGTAAAATGCAGTACCCTTTCTATTCGTCTTCGCATATACAACTGTCTCGGTTCGATGAGCAGAAGAATCGAATCCCATGAAGGCATTTGATATTTAAGTAGTACTACGTACATAGAATTGAATCACTAAAATATCTGAAATCAGCATAAATAGATAAACAAAGTAACATGAACATGTGGTGATTTCAATTTGAAAAACATACCAAACCAACAATTTAAATGAAATAATTGCAATTATTATTGATGACATATTACATTACGTCTAGTGAAGTAAACACTTATATTAAAAATTACAAGCATTCAAATCACGAAAGTGATGGAAGAATACTTCGCTTTCAAAAATATTTTTATGTCATTTTTTCTACCTGTCAACGGACTTCACAAAACGATATTTCACTTTTTCCTTTTTGAGGTGCGACGCATAAATCACGAAACCGTTGCCTTCGACCGCTTCCATGTTTTTACTTTATGCCCTGGTGCATTTCAAGCGAGTCAAGCTAGTTCCTGAACATTGTTTGTACTGTATTATTAACTGATAAAAAACAAATTAAATCATGTTTCTTTCTTCGTAACTATCGGTATTGTCGTGTTTTAAAACAATTAGAATAATAATAATAATAATAATAATAATAATAAAGAAAACAATTAAGCCTCTCCCTGATCTGACTAACTTCGAGTGCTGGTCCCGCCTTAAACCAGGCACTTCCCTCTATCTTCCCGCATAGTTGGCACGCGTGTTCTTCGCCGGAAGACGATAATCAGCGCTGGGTGGAGCGATGGCAGGAGACGGACGGCCTTCATAAGGACGAGGCACGGCGCGAAGGCGAAGGCGAAGACGTATGCAATGCGTCATCTTCATGCAAGAAGCCACGTGAGCGTAACTCGGCAATTTCAATCGATTTTTGGAGAAGTGGATCGCAGCGAAAGAATAGAATAAAGACAATGAACACGAGATTGAAGGTGGGACCACAATTCCAAGTTACTCAAATCCCGGAGATCAATAATTGTTTTATTTATTATTATTAATATTATAGGTATTACACAACGGAACAAAAACAAATAATAATGAGGGAAAATGATTTAATTTGTATCCATCAGTTAAAAATATTGTACAAACATGATGCAGAAGTTTCGTTATTTATGCATCTCATTTCATAAAAAGTAAAAGAGCTCTCTCAAATGCTCGGTGACCTAAAGTTAAAAGTGATGTAGAAAATACTAGGGTAAATTACTATAAATTAAAGTAAACTTCCATCACTTTCGTGATTTAAAAGTTGGTCTTATTTAGTAAATAAGTGTTTTCTCCATAAGATGCAATGTATTTCACCATCAATTATAATTGCAAATATTTTATTAAAAAGGCCGGTGAGGTAGGTTTTTCAAGACGAAATCACGAGTATCCTTCATAAAAGACGATGGACTAATGACACTCATCCTACGAAGAATTATGACAGAGACGATAAAGATAAGTTGATGGCTAGGGTTCGATTCCTAGTGAGGTAAGGATTTTTTTATCACACCTCAACATCCAGACCGAATCCCAAGCCCACTTAGTCTGTTGTAAAATAAGTAATGGGTATATCCTGGAGTCAAACCGACCGAAGCGAGATACTGGCCACATCTCCTCCTCCTATTGTGAAGATGATGCTCTTCTTGCAAAGCTCTACCCTCACTGAACCCCTTGGGTAGCATATATATATATATATATATATATATATATATATATATATATATATATATATATATATATATATATATATATATATAGNAGAATATTACATCACCGTGCCACTTATTATTTCGTATTTAAAATACGACTGATGGTGCATCATCCTTTTTGTAGTTAGTTTCGACAAGATTCATCCCCTGTGTCTCGTTTAGTTAAAAACACGAGAATAAAAAAATTGAAATGTTGAACGTCGATTCAATGGAAAACGAATGCAAACTTTTGCTGCGAATCAAATTCACTGATTACATCTTAGCAAAGCGAGCTTCAAACTCAAATTCGGAATATTCATAAGAGACATTAGTTCAGAAGCTGCTACAGACCGCCACGTGGTGTTTTCCCTTCGGGGGGGAATAATCCCCAACTTCATCCCTCTCTCGCTCTCCAGCATCCGCTTCCGAGTCTCTTCCAAGCCCTCGCTCTGCGAATCCGCAAGAGTCATTAGCGCACGGGGACCAAACTCCTACACACACGAGCAGGAATTAACGCTCGCCATGCATCGAATCACCAACACAATACTCCTCCGAACACAAGGGAATATGCACGGTCAATATATAGTATAAACATAGGAATTCACTAATTTGTTTACTTTATCACTCCTGTTTATTTAGTACTTCAAATAGTAATAAATTTCTTGTCAAAAAACCAGTTATAAACTGCGTATGACCACGTGGAGGACAATAAACTAATTTACACTCCAGAAGCAAGCAAGGGACCTTCCCGGCAATTCCGATGAAGGGCCCTAAGGCAGAGGCTAAGGATTTAACGTTTCCGCGCACTCCTAATCGCGCACAGTTCGGGACGTGTTATAAAATTAACATAATACCAACGAATTTGTATTTAATAAAATACATTAAAGTACGTATTACTATCAAACTATAGATTATTCAGAAAGTAGTGTTTATCAGTCGTCACCGTACAACAACACTAGGCAATAATAGTTTTGGATATAATACAAAAATTACTTTAATGAATGCTTTTTAGTTTGTTCTCATTATTTATACCGCAGTGTTTTTTGTTTTTTTGTACCTATCTCTGTTGCACCATTCCGGTCCCGGTTTCCCTCCGTCTCTACTAAGGACCCTTTTATCAGAATCGAAGGGATGGAGTCCAACTTGCTTCCGGAGAGAAAGTAAGTTTATTATCTCCCGCGTAGTAATTGATTTTGGCAATAATAATAATATATTTATTTACTGCAAATGAACAGATCTTACCTGGTGGCAGTATATAAGAAAATACAATACAAAAATACACATCACAGAGCACTGAAATAAAAAGTTGTTAAATAAATCATTTAACTATATGATTAAACTAATATTAAAGTATTAAATATAAAAACATTTTGATGTAAACTTATTACACTGATGACTCAAACACTCGATTTTCCCCTTTCGTGCACTTCACTTCACATTTCCCTTCCCACCTTTTCTAAATCACTTATTTCCCTCGCATCACTTCACTTCACAACCCACTATCACTTTTCTAGCTTCCCATCTACACTAAGGTATCCATTCTTCCAGAACTTGCCTAATCCTTTTAATTTCTCTGCTCCCGTTTTCTTAGAACGTTTTTGTAATTTAAGAGAGGTTGCTGAGCCCGATAGCGCTCCCACGACAACCGCAGGCAAATTGTTCCAGTCCCTGATTGATCTATTGAGAAAGGAGTATTTTCCTAAGTCGGTTATTTTTTTTCCTTTCGCGAATTTTGAAAAAGTGATCTTGTCTTTAACCCAATCTATTCGGTTTTTCTAAACGCTCTTTGACTTCCCGCCCCGCTGGTTCGTTTTTAAGTGTTTCTAGGAATTTGTAGAGGATAAATAGGTTATTTACATAATGCTGAATAATACGTAAAACGAGACCATATTTTGATTGCGATAATAGGAAGAAAACTAAGAACTTATTTTCCAACTACGAAAGAACACAAGCATTGGAAATGATTCACGTCTAAGCAGCAAACATTTGAGGGACGTCATTTCCTTACGCAGCGGATGAATATTTAAAACAGTGAAGTACATAAGTATTACTGCCATCCTGTTCGCACTCACACTGTGGAGCACATTGTCCAAGGAAAGAAGTCTGAGCTACTAATTGGTTTTGAACGAATTATAGTGTCGCAATCCTCGAAATACAACTCGAGAACGGAGGTATGTCTATGGATGTATGTGATATTAGTACAAATTACAGAAGCGTTACATGGACAGGGGCTGAAACGCCATCTGCAATACATTTCTAAACCAATCATGTCTTTCCTTCCAAACACTTCAGTACAAAATTGGAGCACATGAATAAGAACGAGAAAGTGAAGAAAGACCAGATTGTTCTCTAATCAATGTATCAGAATACGCAAAGGTCTTGGCGAGGCGACTGGGGCGCTGTCTAGCGGCATGGAAGCTACTCACTCCACCGCCCGCAAAACAAACAACTGCGCTCGCTCGTTTCCGGGGACCGCACTAATGAAGAGTCAGGACTCCAGGGAGCAGTTGCAGAGTCGGGGATGGGGGTGGAGTGTCTCCGGCCTCCGCCGCCACTGTTATGTAAATCCCGCATTGTTCTCATACGCCTCCTATCCACCACCACTACCACCCCAGACTCGTCCGCGATGTCACTTCCAACACAACAAGAGAGAGAGAAGTTTCGATAGGAGAATATTAATGAAGAGGAAGAGGGAGGAATAATACATGTCGAGTGATTTCATCTCGATGACGGAACTTACGAATGACTTGTTCATAGAAGATCTTCAGCAACTACCTCACGTAACTTTCCCGAAAATTATGAAATATGGTCGCCTAACACGCATTGCCAACTTCTACAAAATCAAGTTATATTCAAATACGTCTTAATTGCAGTCACAAAAGCGACTAGTTGCAGTAAAGAAATACAAGTTAATAACAAAGAAGTAAGACACGAGGCAATATTCGTTCCACATTTCGCTCGATGCAGAAGGAACAGAACAGCGCCACAAGAGCCAGTGCATTCAATTGATGGCCGATATTGGCGATGGATTTAAGTTTTTAGAATATCGAATGTGCTACCAACATATCACGAGGTACAAATATCATTACTCTTATGGACAACGGCGAAGTAAAATAATTTATTGTCATGAGAGTTGCTTAAGACCACATTGAGGACAGCAAACTAATTTACTGCGACTAATATACAATAAACTATATACAATAAACATTTCCGTTCTCGGTTTTTTTCTTCGTAAGTTCGATATCTCGAAGCAAAGAAACATGAATTCGAGTATAGTAAAGTTACATTGATAATTATATGCAAACTAGCCACCCACCCCAGCGGCGAACGGCAGTTTCTTTCATATGGAACTGTTCATCTTTTCGTTATAAATTAGAGTAGAATAGAAAAATAGAATGTTTAAAGTATTTCTTGAAACACCACACTGTTCGGCGGCCGGGTGAGATCAAAAGCACTATTAACTTCTTCATGGGTTGAAATAGAAAGAGAACAGTTTGTATGTTTGTTTGGTTGTTTCAACTGTGCAATGTGCAAATCATCATCCAGCTAGGATACTAGAGATATTTGTATGCAGGTTAAACCAGCCACTAGAACGCTTCTTTATACAGACAGATATGCTAAAACGCAAATCAAAACAAAGGCAATTATGCATGGACAAGTATCAGACAATAACCTAATTTACTCTACTGAAGGAAGCAAGGGCCCATTCCATTTATTCCGATAGAAGGGCTCGAAAAGCAAACGGGAAACAAACCCAGGTTGGGACCATCACAACACGCGTTTCTTCACCCGTTTCCTCGAGTAGCTCAAGTTCTCAATCATCGAATGATTTGCACCACATTTCTCTCTTTAACAAACTGACATTGAGGATTTGTTCATAAAAGAAATTGAACGATATCACCCTTTAAACACACTCTAATCAGCCAATACATCTTTCAGTTGATATTCACCATATGTTATTGTAGTATTTCTAAATGGGAAAAGTAGTGTGCTATTGAAATTTATCTACGTGGGGGATAGGAGTTGGGTAGTAAGTTATTGTTAGTAGGTGGGCCACTTAATTGGGTTTACCAACAACTTGGCCCACGTGGAAGTGTTAGTAGGAGTAGGTGGTAGTTAAGAGTTATTGGTGTAAGAAGCAGTAGGAGGTGGATAGAGGAAGGAAGGTTTGTTTTTCAGTAGTCACAGTTATATGAACTGGGACATTAAACTGAAAAACTTACAATTTTTCTGACCCCACCGGGAATTGAACCCGGGATGACATGGCGATGAACAAGAACGCTACCTCCTGAGCCACCGGTGGGTCTGATGTTCACAATGAAAGTAATATAATATTATTAATGCGATGCCTCCACGAACTTCGAGAATCGTGAAGCCCCCCAACTTGTAACAAAAATAGTCCAACAGCTATGAACCGTAACAATTTTACGGTGCGGAGAAAATAAGGACCGCGTCTGTTTAATTTTGCATCACTATTTTCGTGAGTGTAACGAGACGCCGACGGACGTGAAATATTCATAAGAACGGACTCCCCTCGCGTCCGGAACAGAAGGACAGAAGGAGAGGATGAGAGGGTAATGACGAGGAAAGAAATGGAAATGAAGAGAATTTAAAACTCGTCTCAAGCAGCGATTGGCAGGATTTCATGCCACAGCACAAAGAAAAATTGCGGGAATCAAGTTAATTGTAAGTGTTCTAGCCAGAGAATGGAAAATATTAGCACTGACTTCAGCACTTCAAAGTTGAATCAATCCCATACGGAATAATACTCGTATATCAAGATAGATTTTTTTGTGATTTTTTGTATGTTGTATAATCAGAAAAATATTACGAAGAAATAAAAGGAAAATTTTACATTGATTACTCTAACATACAACACGTTCTTGTGTAATTACAATTCATCAAGCTTAAAGATTATCCAGATAAACTCAAACACAGCTGTGATCGAATAAATACGGTGTAACTTTTGTAACCTTATATTTTATTTTTAATTCAAAATAACTAGGTATTTATTATTTCCAGGAACTGGAGTATTCTTTCTTAAACTATAACTGACACTTTTAACGCGCTACATGGTACCGTTCGGAGACTTCAAGAATGGTTTAGTGTGAACCCTAATATGTTCCGAATTGTATGGGAGAAAATAACGATACGCAATTGTATACCTAAAGATAAGTTTGTTTTACAACATGAACTAAAATAGCTTCTTTTCATTGGGGCTTTACAGTTCGCCAACGTCTACATCATTAGAGCCCTCACATATCTACTCATTTTCCTTACGGGCAGGTAGGGAAAATGCATTCGTGCACCATAGTTAGAGCCAACGTGACTCTCCGAATAACTCAGCCATACCCACGAAAAACCCTTCTGAATTACCACATACCTAAACATAAAAAGGATAAGGAAGGACAGACAACAGTTGCCTAATACATTATATAAAAAAGCAAAAAAGAAAGAAAGAAAGATGTAAAAAAAGCAAGAAGAAAGATAATAGCTTCGTGGCAAACACTAGTTTATATTAAATGTTCCTCTCAAATTCGGTTGGACACATGAAAAGCGAAATCGTGCGGAGAAAGCAAGCAGGATACCCATCGACCCACGTGCATCGCGTCTGGACAAAACAAGTTCAAAGCGATTTGCGAACGAAATCATCCGACAAATTGGAGTTCGCTTTCCACAAAGAGAGCGACAGGAGGAGATACGGAGCAAAACACACAGTTGAGGGTGATATTAACTGGGGCCAACACCGATTGGTGACGGCAAAATGCTCTTTAACTAGGTAGCACTGTCACACGAAAAGCGATCTCGATTCTGCAGTTGAGTGCCTTCCAGCTGCAGCTGCTAACGGCACCGGCGACACGAAGGTTCTATCCCAAGGCAGATAGTTTACGGAATGTGCTGTACCAAATAATGCCGGATTCACGTGCGTCTATTGGGTGACGCGTTTTCTGTTTCCAGAGTTTCTTCGAGATGTCTCAAGTCTTTCGTGACCATGGCCAACTGGCTGCACCCTCCCTTCAGACTGTCAGCCATGAGAGTAGACACTTAGACAATTATCTAGACGACATCTGTGCCGAATAGGGTGATTCTTAAAAATTAAATTTTGGAAATTTGGGATGGGCACCCTCCCATTTTATTTCAAGTCTTAAAATAACACTTCCTTAAAGTTTACAAAAATAAAAAATTGTATTTCAGGGATCGCTAACAATTTCCAAATTTTTAAGCTTGGTAGGATCTTCTAATGTATTTTAAATCTAAAACGTTTATGGAGTTATATTTTAAGACATAAAATGGGAGGATGACCCTAATTTAAAAGTTGTTGTTTTAACTACCTTAGTGCTAACTACCTAACTATATTTTTTTACTACCCATCTCTTCCCCTTTTCAAAAAATATGTTATAATTTTTTTTTTAATTTCCGAGGCCACTTATGTATTTAACCGCTTTACATTATTATTATTATTTTCGTCGAGTCTCCATCCGCAAATATTCCACGACTACATCTGCTGTTTACATTCTTCCTCAGTCTAAAAGAACAATCTATTAATTTTTAAGTACTACCTTAATCTTTCACATATTCTTTAAATATCCTCTATCTCGTTTCCGTACTTATCGTGCCATGTCCAAATTTGATTCTTATTTCTGTCTTCATTTTATTCAGGTATTTTGTCCTTTCTGATCCATAGAGCGGGCAATTCCGGAACATAGGACCTCTTGTTTTCTGTCCAAATCCACACGCCTTCATTGTCAGTCAATGCAAATCTGTGCAAATACGTCTTTATGTCGCCGTGTCCCGTCATTCGTTCCATTCGATCTGCGACGCAACGAGTACCGCTTCTGAAATCTTTCTCTTCCATCCTTTTTCTTCAATTTTTAACTTCTTACCCTCGATTCCTGTTTCTTTCTCTCTTTTCATTCTAGATCGATTTACGTTTCTGAATACATCCATCTATTGGCTTCACACGCAATAATACTTATAACATACTGGAATACCTCTTTTAAAAATGACAATAATAGAATCTAACTTGTGAAAACTGGACACTGTGCAGCATCACACAGTGGGAATCCGACGGATCATCTCATCCTGTTCCGTGCAAACGCAGAATTTGGAATTCGCGGCGGTGGGGCGCGGGCGTCGAGATTCAATCTAACGGAGGACACGGATGGCTACAGAAGCGGCAGTTCGTGAGCGCATTTCGACAGAGCAGAGCAGAGCAGAGCAGGCAGCGGCTGAGAGGGAGCGAGGGAGGGAGGTGCAGAGGAATGGATTTGGCGCCATCTAGTGTTCGATTGACGCTTTTGCATATTCATAGCTCGACTTTTGGGATTTGATCTCTCGAGATGGCTCCTCGCGATAGCCCTCGCGCACGAGCTTCCATTTCGAAGAATCGTTTTGAGTCGTAGTTATCGCTAATATTACAAAGAACATAAAATGCTACTACATAAACTCAGGGGGCGCTGCCACACCCTCCCAATTGGACATGAACTCTCATCATAGAAAGGTATGATTTGGAGCCGTGAGTGTAACCCTTGCTTTGGATGCAGAGGTATTATCCACTACACCACCCGTTCGCCTTCCACAACTGTACACCATTTCCACCCAGACCTAAACCCCGGAAGACCTGAGACACATCCCCATACATTTAGTTTGTGGAAGGCGAACGGGTGGTGTAGTGGTTAATACCCCTGCGATCAAAGTAGGAGTCCCGGGTTGGATTCCCGGCTCACCGCCATTTTCAACTGACGAAAAGTTGCCACATATCTTCTCCATGTGAAGAGTACACGGAAAGAATATATGCCTATTCAGGTATACTTTGCTATTTTAAACAATTCATAAATTTTGTTACTATTTATTATTGTTAATTCTTGACTATCGACTTGATGAGTATTTTATTTTAAAGATAATATTTATAAAATTTATGTTGTAAAACGAAGATTTTCCAACAGAAATGCTGCCCAGATCCCACCCCGGTTACTCCGCCCTCCACTCCGGTCTACATCCACCACTGCATTCGATATGCGTAGAATCATCTCATTTCAATAAATAGCCAACCCTGACGATTGGGTTCCTAGAATTTAACTAATAGATTCTTCTATTACAGAGGTAGCACAAAACGGGCACAACTTTTTGCCTGTACGCTTTTCTAACATCACTTTTCGAGTCTGCCAACATCGGCCCAATATAATTTCTCCAAATATGTGAGCTCCAACTAAATCAATATTACGGGACTGACCATTCATTCTCATTAATCCTCATTTATTTGTCTTCGCAAAAATACATCAGTGGAAATGCCAGGCTGGATACATGTCAAATCACATTGACACACACATCACTCGTATATCAATACATAACCTTATTTTCAAACATCAGCGAGAGTCAATTGAAACACACAATTGAGTTTTCGACCTAGCGTAATTCTGAAAGTATTCCACGACCAGTTTCACTAAAATCATTAATTTCTTTCCACCCACCGAATCAGTAAATGGACTGAAGTGCGTTTTGTTCTGGATAGATATAAGGAACTATTACAGTTTCTTGTCGATTTTTTTTATTGGGACTTCACGGATCGTCGACATGGAGGTCATAAGAGCCCTGACAACATTCTGTGACTGCAGGCAGGGAAAAGGCATTTGCGTACCATTGGGAGAGCCAACGTGACCCTTCCCCGCGAGTAGAACTCGCCAAATAACTCAACCATACCCACTAAAGACCCTCCTCAATTACCATATATCTAAAAATAAAAAGGATAGGAAAGAACAGAGCGCAGTTGCCTAAAACATTATATATATATATATATATATATATATATATATATATA
>NNCF01126490.1:1254885-1303030 GCA_002313205.1 Laupala kohalensis
ATGCAAATTTAAAGAAAAGGAAAAGGAGACAAGGAAGAAAATTGCAACCCTCCCGAGAACGTTGGGAGGAGCCTCGATCCAGACATGAATTTAAGTCATTACATATAAATAAAGATCAGATACTGTACCAAAGTCCACATTCATTAAGAATCTAAAGAGGCATATGAGAGTTAGTTCTCTTTGCATAAGCATAACCTCCAATTTGTTGGGTAGATCGTGTCTCCGTCGGTTGCAACTATATTTGAGACACTTCAAAAGATAGTGCTCCACGGTAAGCATTGGGTTGCAAATCTTAGTCTTGTCAAAGCACTGGAAGGCCGCCATACTCATGAGCGTTCATTCGAATGGTTTCATTGCACCATACCACAAAATAATCATAGCAGTAAGGCAATGGGGGAGGGAAATTCATATTCACCAACCCGTGAGATGATGGCGATTCGTCTGGTGACGCACCAATTCGAAAGTAACCGCTGCCACCAGTGAAATAAAGGGGGGAGCGATCCCCGCCGCATTACTTAGTTACCCTCACCAATGTCTTTCGCCCCCGCGCATTCCGAAGCGGTTTGGTAGCGGGCCAAACGCACCCGCTCCGCTACAGAAATGAGGCTTGTATAACGACGCACGAGGAATCCTTCCCGTCCTGAACATCCCTCGCACTCCCCATCCCCTCGAGCGCCACACCCGATAGTGCGATCAATGCTTTTTTTTCTTCACATTCTCTCTTTTTAGGGAAATTTTCCTCAAAAACATTCGAGCTTATAGCCAACTTGAGAGGGCGCTGAAGAAAGAATCAGGGACAGTATGATTCTAACACTCTACAGATATTAAATTTTTTCAAGAAACTATTGTTAATGTTATTATAGTATTTAGGTCACTTTGGTGAAATACATGACTTCTTCAAATCAATAAAATTATATTGATTACTGAAAGTATTGAGTGGATTTCTTTAATATGATTGATTATTCTTAAAGTGTGAGGGAGTTAAGCAAAATGTTTTCCTTGATGGAAAAACAATATTCACAAAAATTAATATTATTGTTGTAATTGTAATTGGAATCTTATCTAACCCAAATTTACGATCTGATAAAAACTTGCTAGTGTACTTTTCAAACTTTCGCCATTTGCCAAAGTGTTAGTGCAGTTTCCATTGCGACCTTGCAAAATCACATTAAAAAGGATATAAGAAAAAGATACACATTATGGAACATATCTTTGCAATCTTAAAGTTTCGCAGGTGTCAACTGCAACTACATGTACATTTTAGATGATAACTTGTTGGAGGCAGAATAATGTCAACGTAAAGAACGGAGTACGAGAAAAATTGCTGTGTAAAAAAATCTGTATTGACAATGCTTGAGGAAGGGACATCAAAGAAATAAATATTAATAACCACAACTGTATAAGTGCTAATCGACTTCGCCAACACATTATATCAGGAAATACCTCGGGGTCAAACATTTCACAAATATATTTTTTATCATCAGTATTTTTTAATAATCTGGAATAAGTAATTGATAAATTTCTATATTTCTAAAATAAAAAGGTGGTCTTTTTTGAACGCTAATACTTTTTCCGCAGAGAAGTCAAGACCTTCATCAAGGTGTGAGGTGTACACACTCTCCCACGAGCCCCAACGACACGACTCCCCAACCGAGGGAGCAAACGCGCGTATCTCGGGGGATGAAGAAGGGACGTGAACATCGCAATGCGGTTATCGCATCAAAGGCGGAGGGCGTGGGAGGGGGAGGGGGAGGTGACGTGTCCAGCGAGCGTCTCGCCGACTGGGGCATAATTGACTTAACCCTGTGTAACGGGCAGCCCAACTATGACAACAGAAATTACTTACGGGGCGACCGAGCGAGGGAGCGTGGGCGGGAGGGAGGGAACGTCAACTGACCGCTCGCTCGCGCTTCAGCTCCCAGCGGCACCGCCTCCCCGATCGCTCGCCCGCTCGCTCAGGTCACGGCTGCGTCGATGCGAAACGACACTATGCGGTCGCTACAGTCACAGCGTACACACTCACTCTCTCGCGGGATGCACACGACGAAACGGACGCAAAGGTCAAGCAACACAAAGGAAATGTCACATAAACCAGGCACAATATAAGAACAGTAGAGAACATCCTTTATCTACAAAAGTTCTGAATGCTTATTTCACTATCTCTCAACTTCTTAGTACAAAGCTATTTTTCGTGCATATATTTCTAGAGTGGAGAAGATATGTGATAACTTTCGGTCGGGTGAAAATGGCTCGTCTGGTAATTTCCCGGCTCGTCGCCATTTTCACCTGACCGAAAGTTATCACACGATTCTTTGGTTCAAATATTACAACTGGTAACACAAAATACAAGATTACGTGCTTCGTGTTGTGTATAGTTATGATGGCTGGGAGAGCATTGGTCCGGGACAAAGGGGATTCCACATCTTCCCAGTGCAATTACTAAAATCATAAGTGATTTACTTGCCTTCAGAAATTTATATTTTCGATACTTCATTTCCATAGAGAATGCATAGCAAGTATTCGCTTTAGAGTGCATTGTTTAATTATTTATTTCTCATGGTACCACGATTTTCCATTATGCGGATCACCACCAGTCCCAGCTAGTCCGGAATCACCAGGTTCTGCCATTAACAAGTATATTACTTGTTGGGATCACAGATTCAAAGGGGAAGTAATTACTCGAATCTCGTAACATGGAACTTTCTTCCGAATATCCCCAATTGACCCCTAAAAATATATGAAATTTGTCAGTGTGTAAGCATATTTAAGTATTCATTGCAGATATTAGGAGGGAAATTTTATGATGTTGCAATGTCACCAGATTTACGTCAGTTAGAAAAATTACCATTTAATCGGAAGAATGACACTAACGTCACTAATCACCCCTCATTTCATTAGCTACTGCTACGTGATTTAGCTCAAGTATCGCCAAGGATTTGAATACTTCCTTTTCCACATCAGTTAATTTAACGTCGTTTACAGACTGATTAATCTGAAACTGCGGGAGATAGTCCCAAGGTGAATGAAAATACGATTTTTTTCATACACATGAAACATACTTCATACTACATACAAAGGAACAGCGAAAAGAAAAGAGATTCATAGGTCACGTGTTTACACCAGCAGAATTGGAGCAGAACTGAAGGTCAAACGGTTTAGATCCAGAGTGGAGATTCAACACTGAAGATTTTCCTAACAACATATAAATATTTGACTTGAGAACAATGTGTCATTCTTATAAGTTAGGAATCGTTCAAAAATTACGTAACGTGAGGACCCCCCTCCCCCCGGTTTCATCACACCACTCCTCAACGAAACGTCACAAGCGATCCGATCCCCCCCCATCCACATCACAACATAAAAAACAGTTTTTAAAAGGATAAAATATTATCGATTGTTCACTTAAAAGGATTATGAAGGTCAAAGGTGTCACGCAAACAAAATGGTGCGTAAGGGATTATGAGACTTTTATTTTCATTGTAGAAAAATTTACCTCAATTGACACAGTTTTCAACATTTGTAAAGTCGGACTTTCGAAAATAACCTCCTGTTTGCCCCGTCTTTCCCATAAGGTATTTTATGAAGGATCCTTCTAGAATACACAACACGTCAATCACATAATGAAATTTACATGTCTAAAGAGCTTGGAGGTGATTTCGAAGAGCAGATGAAGCGGAATAAAGGCAAAAGTGTCAGAAGTAGCCGCCCGGCCAATGAGAAGCAGATCGATGCGGCGGGTCGTTGACCTTCGAGCGCAGTCTAGCTCCCACCCCACAGAGACGAACTACCTGAACACCACCCACCACCCCTGTCTGCTACGAACTGAAAGAAAAGGGCTGAGGCACGCGCTCCACTAAGCCTCAACATTCGTGTCAGCTCCTGTCACGTTTTATTCCTCTCTCTCTCTCTCTATCGTTTCAGAGCAGACCAAAATGTTGAATTGAAGGATATATTTGTAACCTCCCTCCATTAGTCAATACGCCTCCAAATCCCTTCATTTTTCCTCAAACATTTTAAGCTCATTTACCCAACCTCCAAGTTTCTTTGATATGATCCGCCACTCATATGATGAACATGTCTCTCTTCATTCGAGTTCTGTCACGATGCAGCATGGAAAAATTCATTACGAATATGTCAGTTAGAAAAATAGCAAAATTCTACAACACTTGACCATCTCATCACCTTATTCTACTCCCGTACAAGCACTACCTTTTTCCATCTAAAACTGCAGTTAAATGTTCTAAACAGAATAAAATGCATATTGTATCCAACTACGAGCAGAGAACTAAAACAGCACATTCAAGTATAATAATAATAATAATAATAATATAAAAAAGTGTCTTTATTCTGGCGAGNAATAATAATAATAATATAAAAAAGTGTCTTTATTCTGGCGAGACTCAGAACATAAGGTCTGCTCTCCCGTCTAACCATTAAAAACATTTACATCTTAAAATAGATGATAAGAATTGGAACGATCATACATACATATTGGGAGGATCGTATAGTCTTAAGACTTACTATCACAATTTTTTCTTGTAAATGTTTAAATATCAGTTGGGCCATGAGGCCGATGGGAGAGAGACAAAACAAGAAATTGCACCACAACGCCACGGCATTAGAAACTCCTCCATGCAACGTCTCGTTGCTTGAGCGACGTGAAAAAGGAAGGGGTAGGTAGCAGCTGCCTGAGGGCACGTGCCGGCGCCGCCAACCCCCCACCCTGCGCCCTCACGCACTGGCAGCTGCTGCTGCGAAGGCCATCGCACGGGGGAACCACGAGCACTAGGGTAACAATTAACCGCATCCCAGTGGATGCCTTCGATGCGCCACCTTTCAATTCAACGCGGAATCACGTGTCATTCAGCGCAAGTGACGGATGACAACTGCCCCGGAACCACGAAGACGAAAACGGACATAAAGCACCAGTAGTATTTGTAGTAAATGGGAAAACGTAGCTAAGTGCTATTGAAGCTTATCCACATGGAGCGATAGGAGGTTAGGAGTTGGGTGGTAGGGGTGTTTGTAGATGGGCCAGTTAACTGGGTTTACCAACAACTTGGCCCACTTAGAGGGGTTAGTAGAAGTAGTTAGTAATAGAGCTATTGATACTTGGAGGAGGTGGATAGAGGAAGGAAGGTTCGCTTTTCAGTAGTCACAGCTATATATGAACTGGAGGACGTTTATGTGAAAAGCTACAAATTTTTTTCCGGTCCCATCGGGAATCGAATACGGTGTATAAAGTAAAAAACAAGACACTGAAAAGCGACCGATTTAAACATTTACTTTTGCACACGAAAAACAAATAATCAATGTCAATTTTGAAGAGTCCTTCCTTCAGATGGTGAATCATCGTAATTGTATCCTTCACAATGCACCATGGTACACAATAAATTTCTACAAATATTGATGTAATATCTAAGAATGATATACTGATAAAATATTAGACTTTACTTTGTTTTTAAATTTATTGAGAAATATACAATTTGAAAGCACATTCATTCTTAAATAAAATACTTCGTACATCAGTCTAATTAGAAAAAAATAACCGTGAATATTGACCAAGAAATCTAGGCGAAGTTAGGAGAAAACTACAAAAAAATATAGTCACGATTTCATATGAACTACTCCCTAGATAACAGGAGACATCAACAGTCATGTTGACAAAATAAGTCATGATTGCAAAAAAATACGCTGGAAAACTTGACATTGAAATTTGTACGCACTAAAACTGAACAGGACTTTAAGTTGCGCACCTAAATGCATGAACTCATCACCACGTACACTCTGGAAATTCTTGCAGCAAACACATTTATAACCCATCTCATTTTGTGGATGCAATTTTTTCTAAAATATGTTGCCAAGGTTCTCGCAAATTCCCCCAAAATGTTCAGCTAAAATAACGACAGAGGAACCTGTTAATGTGAAACATATTACAACTACGCGCTAATTCTGTCCTCAACCTTGAGAAGGTTTATGAATAAATTTCGCTCAGAGCAGACATAAGGTCTTTTGTAGACAGACACTTCTCAGTCCTCAGCCAAACAGTCACAGGAAGCGCCGGGTGTTTATTGATCAGCTCCGCAAAAAGACTGCCAACAGGACGGAAACCTAATGTCAGAGGGAGCTGTCCACACGCTGCCAATCCACTCATTCAATGAACTAGCAAGCAACGCACACCCTCCCTCTCACTAATCTCTCCTCCACCTTCCTTCCATTAGGTGGGCTATTTATCAAGGGATTCCGCAAACTCGACGACGCAATAATTTACTCCAAGTCATGTAACTTTGCCGAAAATTAAGCAATATGGCTGCACAACACGAGTTGCCAACTTCTACAAATCCAAGATACATCCAAATACATATTCATAGCAGTCACGTGATCGACACAAGTGTTTACTCCGAAGAAACAAATACAGGGCGTACTCTTCCGTGAAAGCAGAGAAGTCAAGAGAAAGAGTGAATTGATCGGAGTCAATCGATACTCTGTCAACCCATCCACTCCAACCGCAATTCATGATTATAGTCCTCACCAGCAAAGAAGAATCCCACCCACCCACTCGTCGACCTCCCATGACCTCACGTGACCCACACCGACCCGACCTGACCTCTGGCGTCCGTCAGTCGAACTAGAGCCGCGGCAGGCGGCGCACGTGGAGGTGGTGGACTGCTGTCCTGGCTGCCGAGTTGTTGATGCCACGCTGGAGACTTACAAGCGACGACCCGGAAACTTCATGAATTATTCGCGGAACTGCTTCGATACCAATACGCGCTTTAATTAAGTTCCACGCCTTAAGTAAGTTCCCGTTGACACTCTCCGTATGTCCTCGAAAGTAAAGACGGACATCTTCAAAAAGCTGTCTTTAAACATGTTAATTTTTCGAGAAGAATTTTTGCAACAATGTTTAAAATCAAGGAAGGGGATCCCGGATTTGATTTTGGTCCATATAAAGAAATTCCAGGATGTACGGGTCCTTCAACCGGAAAGTATTTTAATATTAACTTCTTGAAACTGCAATACAAGATATTAATAAGAAAAGCACAAACATAAATTGCAGACCTCTTTCATAAATAGACCTTAAAAAAATATGTATTAGAAAAAATTATAAATTACGTTCCATCATTCCAATCACAAAATATTCATTTCCATTTATATATTACTTACATTTTTCGATTATTTTTCTGTCGTAAATTTTATACAGGATATTTTTTATAAGTGGCCCGGAATCTGTCTGGAGTGCGAGCGAGTGAGAAACAGTGAGATATCGCACTCTCTGCGCTTGTTCCCAAGTAGGAGCGGAAATCTATAAATTCAAGTTATCCTACGAAGTCTTATAACAGGCTTCATTAGTTCGCCTTGTTGATTTCAATGGGCATACTGTTTTTCTTCCGAAGCTTTTTTTTCCTTTCATTATTACTACTTCTATCTCTCTTGAGGGGAGGCGTGGCCCCTGTGCCCCCCTCGGATCAAACTCAGTTTCAAATTACGAGTTGAACAAATTGCTAGTGATAATTATAATTAAGGAAAGAAGACGAAGAAGAGACAACAAAAAGTAATTCCCAGATATTTACTATGTTTAAACTGGGTTAGAGTTGATGTATACAAATAAATAAATATAATTAAGAATCAAAACTTCCAACAAAACGCAACCGACAGATATTTAGACAAAAAGAAATTCACGAAGTTGATCAAACCAATGGTTAATCGTAGAATGTTAGCGAGTCAGGACGATCTTAACATATTTTGCAAATCCCGACAGGAGAGATAGCAAGACCATACTTATTGCTCATTTGACAAAACTTTTTTTTTGTTATTAATTGACATGGAATTACAGTAGTACATCTTAAACTCGAAACCCCTTAACTCGAAATCCTCTCTAAGACGAAGAAAGTAGCCATTCCATTCCGTTGAATACAAGAAACCCTACAACTCGAATTATTAAGACGCTATAATTCGAACTGAATATGATATCCCTGTGATGTACTATCCATACATATCACGCTCTCTAACTCGAACTACAAATCTAGCGCACTCTATAACTCGAAAAAGCAGTATGTTAACTTTGCGACCTCTGTAAATCGAAATTCTTTTCGCAAGACTCTTTAACTTCTAGCAATAGTTTCGTTGTCGTCAATAACCAATTCCAAGAAACGGTTTCGTACTTTAGTGATATATTTAGTGCCTTGTTTGCAATCGAAAATACAATTGAATTGTCAATTGTGTTAATTCCTTGACTCAAAAGTAAATTACAGAGTTCTTTTAATATGTGCATGTTTTCAAGATGTTCCTTTACCATAAAATTATCTTTATTCATGAAATTATGTACAACCCAAATGAAGTAAAATAAATTTCATAAGTCGATTATTTTTAATTTTATAATGACTTCAATAGAATGTGCCTCTATAAGTAGAAATTGATAAAATTAAAATCTCCTTATCTCGAAGTCCTCTATAACTCGAAAACTCGTCAGCTCGAAACTTATATCCTTTCCCTTGAAGTTCGAGTTAAAGACGCTCCACTGTAAATTATTCACGATCAATTGTACGTAGGACCACGAAGACCTCCGGCAGAAGAAGTGCATCCAGATTGCTAACTTCAAACACGCAAAATACTGTATTTTATTATGCTTTGTTTTCAAAACAGTCGCGTGACTCTCCTATCCCTGTTCCATGACGGTACATCAATAAAAAATCATTGTATAAAAGCTACATTTTTACTGTTCGTATCAATACTGCAAACTTGTAAAAATAATGCGGTATTGATACATTATTATACAACTAAAATATATTACGTGACTCAATGTCCCGAAAAATTAAACAGAGGTAAGTGGATATGTCAAGCTCTGTTCTAGAAGCTGGTACGTTTACACAAAATTATATTCCATCTTCAATCAACAGGAAATGATGCCACTTAAGACGGGGTACCTTATTAGGTCTGCAATTCTTCGTGGCTTACGTGGAGCCGTTCTAGCTCATTGTCAAGTCATCCTGGGTTCAATTCCCGATGGGGTCAGAAAAAAATATGTAGCTTTACACGTTAATGTCCTAGTTCATATAGCTGTGACTAATAAAACGCGAACCCTCCTTCCTCTATCCAGCTCCTCCTAGTATCAATAACTCTACCACAGAACACTTCTATTAACCCCTCCACGTGGGGGCCAAGTTGTTGGTAAACTCTTGCTAAAAGATTCACCTACTAACAATAACGCAACTCCTACCTTGCATCGCTCCATGTAGAGAAGCTTCAATATCACGCTACATTTCCCATTCACAAATATTACAATATGTAAATATGGAATTATTCAATATGGAAATGAGGAAGAAGAGGGGACTTCACGAAGATAGCACTGGTATGTGTGGAATGGGAAATGAGGTTATGGTGTTCTGTGAGATCTACAGCGAAGCAGAAGGAAACGTGTAATGACGACCAAGGAAGAGGTGTACGACATATTTAAAGAGTTTGTGAGAGCAGTTGATTTAATTACATGACACAAAGTAAAGAGGTCGTTTCATACATATGTGGTGCCAGCGTCCCCAATTGGCAAAGACGCGCAATATAGGAAGATAATACTATTAAAAACAGAAAATTATACATAAAAAAGAAAGAGAAGGTTACATTGAGTCAGTGAGCGGCCATGGCGGTCAGGATGAAGACAAAACAAGTGAGAATGATTTGATGTGGGTTCTGCTAGTGCACCTTACATTTTGTAGATATTAGTTGAGGACCCAATAATTGAACACAAGAATTTTGCTTCAACTTCTGAACATGAACGATTTTTGCTCTTATTTTCCTTGAATCCTCTTCGTGGCTCCAAAGAGACAATTTAAAAAAAATATGTGAAGAAAACTGAAATGAAAATTTGTCAAACTGAAACACGTATGTTAATTTTTGGCCCGAATCTTCTAGACCGCCTTGTCTTTAACCTGGTCATTACAAGGTTCGTATTTCTTATCTATTCTCTATCTTATTTTGATCCTTTATCATGTATCTACGCTATTGGTTTCACCAATATTCAAATTATAAGAATAAACATAATTCATCCAATGCTTTAAATTTAAGTAACATCAATAACCATATTCAATTCTCATATTGTTTAAAAAACTTCGATCCACATCAACTGGTCTAGTGGTACAAATTCTACTACTATTAACGTCAATTATGTAATCTAATTAAATAAATAATTAAAAACTTATGTTTCCAAGTCGAAACGAAGTGAGCTCCTCAGAGAACATATTAATATTATTCGTCCATAAAATATAGAAAGTTTTTAGATATTTCACTTGAGCAATATCTTGGAGTTGTCACATACTTCCTCATTTCGTATCAGAAATACTAGTCAATTTCCTGCATGGAATCGCTCTAGAGCATCCGCCTGCCAATACAATGACATGTTGGGAAACAGCGACTGTCGTGCAGGAAGGAGCACAGCCACCTCGGGCGGATGTCTTCACAAGCAGCGACCAACGTGGATGGATGGATGGGTGCATGCGTGCGAGCATTGTGTGCAGATGCGAGGAAGGAGACACTCCCCTGCCTCGCTCACCCACATGCGTCATGTCCCTTCGGTGGCTCAGGGGTTCGCATGCTTCTTTGTCACTGTGCCACTCCGGGTTCAGCGTGTGTTGATTCCATCTCTTTTTCGCCCAGAAGTAAAATCTTTGGGTGTGAACGATAGTTGTCAGATAGTCTTTAAAGCGAGGGAAAGAGGTTAGAAGTTGAGAGACAGGGTATCAAGACTCCTTCAAATACCAAATCACGATTATTCTAGTTCAGAGGAAAATTTTGGAAAGGTTCAATTCTCGGCGGGCTCAGGAAAATATTTGTAGCTTTCCGCTTCAATGTCCCAGTTTCTATACATAAGACAACTGTAAAGAGAACCCTCATATCCATCAACTACTTCTAGTATTGCTAACAACTCCT
Organism: Laupala kohalensis; assembly: GCA_002313205.1. NCBI lineage: Eukaryota > Metazoa > Arthropoda > Insecta > Orthoptera > Trigonidiidae > Laupala > Laupala kohalensis. The sequence goes on from NNCF01126490.1 coordinate 1,265,806, forward strand.
ATTAACACCACGTGGGTCAAGTTGTTGGAAAACCCAGGTAACCGTCCCACTAACTGACAATCGCCCTACCTCCCATCTCCGTATAGAAAAGCTTCAAGAGCACGCTACATTTCCCTATTACAAGTACTACAATGCAGAAAAAAGGCATATGTACCCTTCGGGAAGGATATGTATGCGTCTTCTTTATTTTTTATGAGTAAGTCTAGTCGCTCCAGACGCAGTACGAACATGCACGAGCAGAGAACCACACAATGTTTTTGATTCAGCGAGTAGAACCCCGTCATTTCCGGAGGCAATTTATCGTGGGATGGACTCTTTACTGGTAAAATAAATTACTACATATAATATTGGAACTGCTTTTAAGTTTAACCGACTTCATTCACTTCTAGATGTAAATTTTGTGCGAAAATAATCTCAAATTTCCATTGATATCTATCGGAAATGTTTGTCGTATTCGGTTGTCTAGACAGTTGTGAATCAAACCACGCGTGATAAACAAAGCAAATAACGGGAAGTTTAAGTATTTCTATAATAAACGTTTCGAATAGAGTAAACATGTAGACCAAAATAGCCATGCCAAAATACACCCTCGCTTTTCCAGGCAAATAGGAGACGACCAAAATGTAGAGAATAAGACAAAAAAAAATAACCCTCTTAATAGAACTCTTTAATGTCACACTTAAGTGTCGACTGAGAAACGTATTTGCAATGGTTTCGCACCACAAGTTTTTTTTTGTCAATGAAATTATACCGAAAGGTAAGACGTACGAGTATAACAACCAGAACCCTCGTGACAGGTCGAGTCCATTATTTGTATAAGGATTAGTAACGTTCAATTTTTTAATTAATTTTTTATAACATTGAAAATTTTTCTATCGTATATAGTTTGTTCTTTTGTGTAAAGCGATACCTTTTCAAAATATTTATCTTAAATATCCTAATTTCGTATATTTTTGGGGGCTCGCGGGAACTTAGGGCTCCAAGCAAGTAAAAAACCTATACTTGACTGAATACAAAATATTAATTCAACAACTGAGTCAACAAATCTTAAATTAAAAATTAATATTTGGTCAATAAAAATTACAGTGAAATTATTTTAATGCAAACAGAAGAAGAAATATATATTTCAAAGACCATTAAATTATTTCGCTCGAACTTATTTTAAACCTCGAACTCTTTTTATTTTCTCATATACGTAGTAAATGGAAAGTTTTGTAATCGTGAAAAAATTAGAAAGAGATTTCGACGGAAATATCCGTTTTGGTCATCCCTGATTCAGAAAAGGTGGGTCTTGGCATAACGTCCGTCCGTCTGTGCTCAGCGAATCTGAGTAAATGGATGAATATATTTAATTCATATTTCCTATTTACTTGTNAAACAAAGGGTACTTTACATGTAGGTCAAGGTACTCTTACGAATATTTCTCAAAAAAATATAAGGCTCCAACTATTTTGCTTAAATTTTCTGTACGTAAGGTACAATTAGTAAGCATTATATCCGCATAAACGGTATTTCGCTAGAAATTTTGGTATAGATGCAGTAAACTAATTTCTGTCTGCTACACTTGCACATTAGTTTACTGTTCCAAGAAGCCTGAATAAAATTTAGCACCAGAAATGGACCAAACAGACGTAGAATAATCACTTTTCGTAAACTGAAATGAAAGATATGATAATGATAAAATTCATAGGAGTACAGCAAACGCACTGCAGATACGAAATTACATTTACATGAAACTTTTACAATATTTTTGTCACTCTATGCTGCAGATGGAAAAACGTACATGAAAAAGTATGTGCAATGGCTTTTCACCATTAATTTTTTGTTGTTGTTTTTTGTCTCTCTCTCTCCTCCTCTGTGTGTGTGTGTAAATGTGTGTAAACGAGAACTATATTCGTGAATCAAAGTTGATGGAAAGTAATCCTCTCGATGAACAATGGGTCCAACAGCGAACTTAGGGGTCACCACAAAACAAACGAGCTGTCACACCGAACGGCATAAGCACCTGAAAATCATATTACTGGAAGCGTAATAACAGGCGCGCACCCAAACTCCGCTGCAAACAGAGGCCGTCCACTTGCACCGCCATCCTGCAATGACACTAACATCTGCATTCGCAGTCCAATGCACAATGGGTCCAAACGGGTTTATAGGGGGGAACACATTGATTTACACCGGCGCTGTCAAGTCGCAGGCAATGCTCTTTCGATCGATCGGAAATGAAATTAAATAGTATATTTCTTTATTTTCTTCAAGTATTAAAAATATTTAATATAATAAAATGTACTCATATTGTTGAGTATGACTCGGTAATTCCGAACACAATTTTATAATTTCTCTCCTAGACATATGTCACGTCAAATACTAATTGTGGCAGAATAATTTATAACGCAAAGTTTTGCGCCTAATCTTGAATGAATTTGATATGTACTTTATTTATTACAAATACGCAGAATTTTTGAAAAAAATCTGATTTCATCTCTATATTATGTGAATTTCGATTGAAACATACAAGTCAGTAAACTAATCTTTAAACTTTTTAAGGTTATAATGGTGAAGTGTGAATATAATTGTGCCTACATCTTCAAAATCAACAGTTCATATTTTTATATCTTAACATTAATAACCAACCGGCTTCGTAAACAGTTACACATACATAATTATCTTGTTCCAGTTTTCGAAGTACTAATCGTATATCCATTTCAAACAGGAAGTGTTCTTTGCTACTTCAACCACACTTTCTAGAAGAAGAAGAAGAAAAATAATTGCTATACTATATCTGGTGAATTTGAACCATGGATGACAGAGCAAGATGGGTAGAAAGTTGGTCCAACGAGAAGAGCTTTGGACCCACTGTGCGGCAACACGTTCATAAGCGAGAATAACACATTAAATGAGATAATTTCCGCGACCGATACAGACACCGTCAGCCAGGAATCGCTGAAGTACCACCAATGGATAAAACTTCATAATTCGCGTCACGTTATTTTTTCGACTACACGAGTAATGTACGAAGAAATATTCACAGAATGAACGCGATATTTTGGGACTTTTTTGTTCAGGCTTTAGGGCTCGCCAACGTCAATGCGAAGATCACCATAGTGAAGAGCCGTAGTGACTCTTCCTCGTGTGTGGGACTCGCCGAGTATCTCGACCATACCCACTAAAAAAAACCCTCCTGATTTCAGCAAATATCTAAATACAAAAATGAGAGGAAATAAAAGGAAACAGTTGCCCAATACATTACATTAAAAATAAAATAAATTCTGAAAATTATAACTTTCAAACTACGGAAAGAAAGGATAAAAGGGAAGAAGACAGGGAAGAGGAAAGAAGAATGCAAATTAAAACCCTACAGGGAACTTGTGGGAGGAGCCCCGATCTACTCATAAAATTCAATAGTTTATTAACATTACCCGTTTCATTTCCTAGAATTGTTGGTAAATCTGCAGCCAGACCAATTTGTGTCCATATTCTGGTGTATTTTCTCCATTCAGTTAGTTGGTGACGCACTGTCAGAGAAGAGCTACACTCCTCACAAACGGGTTCATCATCAAGTAGCAAGAGATACCAATGAGTGAGAGGACAATGTCTTATGCGCCAGGATGTTCAGCAAGACCTTGCGCCTGGCTGACCTACAGGAACCGATCCATTTTGGAATTGTCCATTGTAAGATTTATTCCACGGTTAGCAACACTACGTATTCGCGTAAAGTTGCAAAATTTTGCTACCAGGAAAATTAGAAGAATATTGTTGTTGCCATTTGAAGGTTATGAGTAGTAAGCAAGTTTCTACATTGTCGGTGAACTCAGATAAATATGTTAAATGAAATTTCGAACAAATACGTCGTTAAAAAGAGTATACTTTTTAGCGAAGATATATGATTGTCTCTAAAAGAAACCGAAACTAATGAGTCAAATTCAACCGAAAACGAAGAAAGCAAAAAAGCTAAGTAGCCAAAAGGGTGAAGAGTAAACCAAGTGAAGAAAAAAGTCCATTGTACAGAAAGGACGGAAATTGAAACACAAAAGACATCAATTCGAAAAATGTGAAGTCAGCAATACAACACAAATCATTCCTCCAAAAATTCACGAATAAATATAAATGCCTCGTCATTCTAGTACATCGTTTTAAAAAATTAAGAAATTTGGAGAGCACATGGGGAGCATGTTACAAAAAAATTAAACTCAGGAAACTAAGTTTTAATTGTTCAAGCGAAATTCAATATTTCATGCCATATTAATGAACATACTATGTTAAATCATATCAGTCAAAGCATCTAAATTTGTATAACTATAATAAAAAAGTATTTCATTGTTTTGATAGAAATTACTATTAGCACCCCTTGGATTGAAAAGAAATACTTAATAACCGACGACCTTTTATGGACGAATTAAATTTATATTTTACTTAAAATATAAATATTATTCAAAGTCCATAAAAGGACGTTAGTTTTTAATTACTTAATTAGATTATATAATATTAGTTAATAGTAGTAGAATAAGAATGAACGAAGATTTGGACCTGAACTTTCGACAGATAGTTCTTTACCTATTGTAATTGTATCTTTATCATTTAATATGTATTTGCCATTTTAAACAATTAATAAATTTGGTCACTTTTTAATGAATTGTTAATTATCTATTTGATGAAATGATGAATTATATTACAATATAAAATCGCTATAACATTAATAATTATATTTTAAATATTTATTAATGATATAATAATATTTATAATAATTTATGATATTTATAATAATATTCAATAATATTTATAAAATTTAGTCTCCCCCCCCCCCATTACCGTTTAGATCCACCACTGTGTACCTTTTGGATTCTAAATTTCTCCATTACACAAATCGAATCAGTTCTGAGTCCCCGCAAAACAAGTAATTACTCCCTTCTCAACTTCCTCACGTATCCGATTCCACCACCCGGATCAATCTCCGTCCCTCCCCTTGAGATACAGAAAGAGTCCACTGCACACACGAAACCCTCGACGACAAAATCCACACCCCTCACAAGACGACGACGAAGAGATAGCGCAGGGATCTCTTCAAATGCGGTTCTATTCGGTCGAAGCCAATTGCACGCCAGGGGACTCCCTTCAGGGTGGTGGATCTAAGGGGTGGGGGGCGGGCTAAGGCGGCTATAGCCACTCCCCCTCCCCCATTGGACAGATAAAATTAAAGTTAGTAAATGGCATACTTTGTAAAAGTGGTACCAGATAATTGTTGTTAGTTTTAACCAGATCGTTAATTATTTATTTTATGTATTTTACTTCAAGGTAGTATTTTTTAAACGTGTGTTGTAAAACCGTAATTTTTAAACAATAAATGCTCCCCGGTTCATCCTCCCCCCACCTCCGCAAACCCTTGTCTTCGGTCTGGATCCGCCTGCACTGCACACTGGGTGGGTTCAGCCGCAGGAGGAAAATAGGTCACTCGGAAATGGAACTATAAAAAAAATACACCTTCGATCTAATGAACGTGTCAGCTTTCGAAGAAACAGGGGCTCATCTAACGAAACACCTTCATTCCGTATTCTATGACTGCGTCATCAAATCTAGGCCGTAATCAAGGGGTGAGGGGGGGAGCATTTTTGTGTAAAAATTGTTTTACGACACAAATTTTATAAATATTACCTTTAAATAAAATACATCGAAGTAGATAATTAACGATTAACAATCTGGTATTATTAACAACAATAACAATTATTTATTAACGTTATTAATATGGTATTATTAATAACAATAATAATTATAACTAATTACAATTATTAATCTGGTAACACTTTTTAAAAAGTATGCCATTCATCAACTTCAATTCTCCTTTAAAAGTTCAGGTCTAATGGAGGGGGGGGGGAGCTATAGCCCACTTAGTCCCTCCTTTAGAACAACCACTGGCATTAAGCAATGGAGAAGATCTCACAACAGTCGAATTATGTATGAAGTAATCACTTTCAAAGACAGGCTCTTGCACTATCATGGAAATTTTGCACACGCCAAGAAATAACGGTGTAGTTGTAGATACCATCTGTTTTGTTTTGTTTTGTTTTNTTTAGGGCTCGTCAACATCGAGGTCATTAGAGCCCATTGATACCATCTGAACACTAACGTCTTGCAAAAGGGGAAATTGCATCATCTCTATTTTGTATCATGTCGATGTTTCGTTGATGACGCGTTATCGAAAGAAAGATGATATCACAAGACAAGAGCAATTCTTCAGTATTCTGAGGATAATATCCACCGTGTTATTATTGTAGTTATTTCTAAATGGGAAATGTAGCGTGCTATTGAAGCTTATCTACATGGGGCGATAGACGGTAGGAGGTGGAAGGTAGTAGATGGGACGGTTAGCTGGTTTACCAGCAACTGGGCTCACGTGGAGGGGTTAGGAGTGGTTAGTGATACTAAGAGGTGGAAATAGGGAGGAGGGGGGTCCCTTGTCTATAGTCATAGCTGTATGAACTGGGGCATTAATGTGGAGACAAGAAATTTTTTCTGGCCCACCGGGAACTGAACCCCATCGGGATGAGCAAGAACGCTAACACCTGAGCCATCGTAGTATTTCGTACCACTAAATCCCCGATATCAAAACCATACCTTAAATGTAAATTCCCATAAAGATAAATAAATAATGGATTATACATTTTGTTACGAAGTCTTTACTGTCAAAAAAGAAGTTACAAACTGCGTATCACCACGTGGAGGACAATAAACTAATTTACTCTCCGGAAGCCAGCAAGGGACCATCACATCAATTCCGATCAAGGGCCGTAAGGCAGCACACACCTAAGATCAGAATAAAAGTAGTTCTGTTCATGTTATAATATTATCATAATACCAACAAATTTGTATCTAATAAAACACAAAATTGTTATTTCATAGGTTATAGATCATTCGGAAATATATGGTTAAAAAATCGTAACTATTAAAATAACTAAATTCGTGATTTATTTCAATATACGACGCCGCTTGGCAAGAACCTGGAGAGCCTGTACACAAAATCCGCATCGATCCGAAGGAAACCCGGTGGAAAACGCGAGACAGTATTGAAAAAATAGACTTAAATAGTAGAATTCGTACCACTAGATTAACTCTCATCAGTTAATACGATACCAGGAGGTAATGTCATGAACTCGAAAACAATTAGCCTGTAAACGCAACGTCTGTGCCGTTCCTAGAAACCCCGCCGTTAGCAACTTTCGTCGTGTCCTCTCCATTCGTCTAATTAGACGCATTTCCAATCACGAGATTCCACAAAGCATCGCAGAGGTATAGCAGGCACGACTGGACTTCGAACCTCCGCCCCTTCAGCTGAGAGCGAACGGATCGATCCGGCCTGAGGGTCATGGAGGGTATCACCTTGAGTCAGAAGGGTTACGACGGAGACTGGCGACCTGTATCACGGTAATAGAGGACACTTAGCGAAACATCCCTTGCCTCGTATGAGCGCCATTAGAGAGATTTCACGTAAACGCGGCTCAACGATAATGTACGAGAGAAACGTAATTAAAATTGAATCCCGATTAGCGGCGTCTCCGTCATCAGCGATGGTATCTGTTATGTAGAAAATTTAAACAAAGGTATTTTATACATTCCACCATATTATTATTTCCATCGTGTTCACGATTTTTTTTTTTTGGTTTCTTGTGGTTGGAGAAGTCAGAGACTCGTCTTAACCGCATTTATGACAATTTTGTTTTGGAGAGAAACATCAAGGTGTTATCATCAAACATCACGTGTATAAGAATCGCCGAACTATGCGGGATGTGTTTACGGTAACTGATGTTTGCATGAGTTGGAAGTTTTGTGGCTTGAGTTCCAGTTCTCGCAACGATTTTGAACAGGTTCTTGGGTACTACTCCCATGTTTGACGGTATCATTGGGATTACTCTCACTCTGTCATATTTCCTCGTGTCCTTAATTTCGAAGCAAAGGTCAATGTACTTAGTAATTTTATTTTTTAATAATAGTTCCAGATTATTGTTGTTGGTGATGGAGATGTGGAGTACTTCTCTCTTTTTTCTTGACTACTATATTTGTTCTATTGTGCTCCAACCTTCTGTCCGTTATGATGGTTCTATCCAAATAAATTTCATAATTTTCATTTAGAAGAATCGTGGATGATTCATATTAGTAGTAGTTTACCTTACTTTTGTAGTTTACTTTACGTTTGTATTTCAAAGCTAATTGCTGATGAATGATTTTTCCCACTTGATCATGCCTAAATTTGTAATCTCATTGTGCTATAGCTTCGCAACATCCTATGATATGGTGTATTGTTTCAGTTTCCTTTTTGTATCTCCGGCATAAGTCCGATTCAACTCCACTCAAGTTTCAAGATGTACTTACGATAATTGTTGGTCTTGATCACTTGGTCTTGGATGGCGATAAAGAACCCTTCAGTTTCAGGTTGTAGTTCTCCATGGGTTGTTATTATTATTATTATTAATATTATTATTATTATTGTTTTGGACATTTTTTAACCTCAGATAAATAGGTCTTTCCAGGAATTTACTGAAAATTGTATTCCATATATTTGCTCAGTTCCCGTGGCTCCGATAATAATAGGGCAGACTTTTGTCTTCATTATTATTATTATTATAAATAAATTTATTGTCAAAAAGCAGTACAAACTGCGTATGACTACGTCGAGGACAATAAACTAATTTAAAAAGAGACAAATTATTGAATACTGTAAACGTTGCAGTCTAAAGTAAGAGTTTAAAGGAGTTTAAGAAATTATATTCCTGTAGGCAAAGAAACAGAATGAAATTATCTTCCTCAATTTTAATTAATATGTTTCATAACAAAATAGACATATTTCAGGTAGCATTCTCCATACAAAAAAATGCCGCGGTAGAATTGACCATTATCCGTTGTCCATTCTTTCAACTACTGTTCTTCTCTTTAATATTTCAAATTGATTCAGTCGTTTACCTACTCCTCCGTCTTATACTCATTATCATATATTTAAAACAGACAATATTTACAAAAGTATTTACATAAGACAAGAGTCTACAAAAAAAGTAGAAAGAAGTTTCGTTACCTGTAAAATAGGAAGAAAGAAGGAAAGAAGGAAAGAAGGAAAGAAAGAAAGAAAGAAAGAAAGAAAGAGAGAAAGAAAAAAAGAAAGAAAGAAAGAAAAAATAAGAATAGAAGGGGGAAAATACTGTAATATATACGTAGCGATCGTACAAAAGCATGATCCGCGGGCTACAACACTGCGTGTTTCAGGAGGATTACAGGCGTCTTCTGTTATCAGAGGGTGCAGAGCAAATATTTATCGCTTTAAATCAAGAGTTTTTGAGCTTCGAGTATAAATCCAGGTAGTTGATAATGCCTAAAAATTTAAAACGTAATTCTACTGAACAACAAATATTAACTGAAAAATTAATATCAGCAAAACCTCAAATTGCTGAAGTGTAAGAAATTGATTACGTAAACTACTCACTCCACGCAACCAATATCGTCGCCGAGGCTCAGTTCTCCAAAACGCGATTCCTAAACTTCTGCAATAATGTTTCATATTACAAAATTTCCCAAAACAAGTAAAATTTTAGAATAATAAAAATAACATATTGGTAGAAAGGCATCCTATGTAACAAACAAATGATACCCGCGGGAATTAAAAATGTGCTTCTGTTGAACATTGAGAGAAAATTACAAATAAACATTTTATTAATACACGCGTTGATATGCATCTATTTTGAATAATCCATTCGTTGAATTATCAAATGTTTGATTCAATTCGAGCAGAAATCTTCAAGTGGTAAAGTCAAAGGATCCTTCGAGAGCAGCACAAAACAAAAACAAAACTGCAAAAGTTAAAAATTGTAAAAGGAAAGCAAATGTTCATCATATAACATGAATAGTTTCACGCTCGTACACCTGGAATTGACGTTAAAATTTTATTTTCGTTTGCTGCAGTAGAAGAGGCAGAGATCCTGTTTGTAATGTCACTGTAACGCATACTTTTAAAAAATAATTCATTTATATAAAAATATAATTTAAGATTTATATTCGTGTTGTTCTGGTTATGTATAAACTTTAACAGTACCATCACACATCACCTCCCACATTTAAATTAGGACCATTTAATCACACCGGTGGCTCAGGCCACTCACTGATGGCTCAGGTGGCAGCGTTCTCGCTCTTCACCAAGTCATTCCGGGTTCAATTCCAAAAAAATTTGGCCAGAAAAAATTGTTGCCTTTCACATGAATGTCCCAGTTCATATGGATGCGACTACTGAAAAGCGAACCCTCCTTCCTCTATCCACCTCCTGCTAGTATCAATAACTTTAACTATTACTAACAACTCCTACTAACCCATTCACAAGGGCCTAGTTGTTGGCAAACCCAGCTAAGCGGCCCACCTACAAACAACTGGCTTCCACTCAACTACTATCTCCTGTCGCTCCATGTAAATAAGCTTCAATAGCACACTACATTTGTCATTTACAAAAACTACAATGGGGGTGGGGGGAATGGAACTTAATTACACTAGAGGTTGATTAAGATAAACAAATCGCGAATTAATCTCTAAAATCGTAGTGCATCGGAAGAATGTTGTTAAAGTCGTTCTAGGAGTTTCCTCAAACACTCCGTTGTCTTACATCCCAGCCTACCCAACCTCTCTCCTTCCCAATTCATTCGTAGACCTCATAGCGCCAACGGCCAAAAAAATTTCTAACAACGCCCCCAATATTTGTTGACCTTAAATTAAATCATCGTAAGTTAACGAGTTTGATGAAGGAATTAAATCTTTCATCAAGATACGACCGACCTACAGAAATTAAAACGAAGGATCAATTCCCACCAGATTGATACCACCATCCGCTCTGTACCCTAACTTCGAGAACAACGGATAAAAGACGGAAGCAAAAGTTTCGCAATTTTCTCGGATGAAGGATCACCGAGAGTTAATTAATTCTGCGCCGTCTTTTTCGAAGCTCGTGCGAGTGAGGATATGCGGAGGACAAGTGAAGCAGCGAATCCCGTCCTCCGAGGGAAAAGCGTAAAACGCTCTCCGCGAGCGAATCAAGTGCAACCAACCCCCGTTTAACTTCGCATCGAGAGGAATTCAGCGCCTCAGGGTTGGTAGTAGTGATCGATTTTATAAAAATAAACTTTATTGTCAAAAAACAAGTTGGAAACTGCCTACTAAGTTACTTTCCAAAAATAAGCAAGGGACCATCCCATCAATTACGATCAAGGTGACTATGGTAGTGACGGATTTAATATTTATAAAAGAAATTATTTCATAAATACATAATGTAATCACTTGTAATCCATCCTGGCCCGGGTTTTTCTCCATTTTTCCTTCGGGTAGAGCCGGATTTCTTATACAGGTTCTCTAGGCTTTGTCTAGGGGCGTGTTTATTGTAATAATAAATCGTGAATTTAGTGTTTTTTCAACTCTATACTCAGAATAATCTATAGTTCGATAATAACTTGTACATGTAAATTTAGTAACATATTTGCGTTAAATTACAAACATATTGACATTATATATGTATTATAACTCGCAGCTAACTTTTTATCTTATCTAGGAACTTTTGCTGAAATTTTTGAATCCGCCTCTGCCTTAGGGCTAGCCCTTGATCGGAATTGATGGAATACGTCCCTTGCTTGCTTCCGGAGAGTAAATTAGTTTATTGTCTTCCACGTGGTCATACGTAGTTTGTATTGCATTTTTGCCAATAAAATTTATTTTTATTCATTAGACCTGCAATTAATAAGTAACAAGAAAAACCGATACGAGAACTGAAGATAGCGATGAAATTTTGAAAATCTTGATTAAAGAACAGAAGCATCCGAGGTCGAGTGGTCGAAATGTATCGATGAGATGAGGGATTTTTTTGTTTTTTTTTGTTTTGAAATTGGAGTTTTAGGGCTCGTCAACATCGATGTCATTAGAGGCCTAGCAGGTGGGGAAATATGCAGTTTCGCACCATAGAGAAGAATCTTGACTCTTCCCCTTGTGTAGGACTCGCCGAATACCTCGATCGTATCCACTAAGAAACCCCCGCCCCCCCCACCGAGTTCAACAAATATCTTTATACAAAGATGATAGAAAATGAAGGAATAAAGATGCCCAATACATTACTATCAAAGAAAAAACTGAAAACTTTAATTTTCCAAAAAAAAGGAACAAGGAAAAGAAAGAAGAAAGGGAAAAGAGATGATGAAGCAAGATAAGGAAATGAGGCTTGGAAAGTTGGAATTAGGGAGTGGATTAAGTACGGGAATGGAAACGTGAAGAGCGGGGGGGGGTGATTGATGCGAGACGCAATACACGCACCACACACGCAAGGGGAGGAGAAACGAAGGTGCTGTACGAGATATGAAATGGAGGGCGTTACTGGAGGTGACAAGGGCTTCCGTCCTGAGGGCGAGTGCGTGAGAAAGCGCTCTTCCCACGCCACCGCCCTCCAACAACCGAAGATTCTCACAGTAACCGGCGATGATAACACGGCGAGATCATACTACTACAGTAACGAAATTTAAAAAATTGACAGCATAGAAGTAAAACCTTCTCCATCCAGAAACAAACAATGCATATGATTGGAGAATACAATACGGAAGAAGGTTCAGAAACTATTTCGGAACAAAAATATTATCTAGATTATTTAGAAAAGATTATGAACATTAAATCAGCTTTGTGAAAATTCTCGCAGAAAATATTACCAATGTCTTCTTCATGTTTTTTTTTTTACAATGAACACGCATTGTTGTTTATATGTTTATATACCTGTTTAAATGTTGAAGTTCATTCTTTTTCCTCTAAACCTCTATTTTTCAAGGTGAGTCCGTTGATCTAACAATAAATAAAAATGTAAGTATATTAGAATAAGTAATTTAATCTTATCAACAACAAAATTAATATTAATTATCAGAAATTTGAAATTTCGTTTATGACAAATTATTTTAAATACGTCATAGGAGACACACACGAATAACAACTGAGTAAGTGAAGTTCTTAAAAAAATAATTTACTTAAAAATAAAATGAAAAAATTGGAAAAAATGTTTTAAAAAGTTAATGTAATTAAGACATCCATATAAACTAAAACATATTTGGTTTTGACTCGGAACAACTGAACGTACTATTACTCTCGTCACGACCCCCTCGTCGAGTGTTTTTACGCGTTTCAGACAAATCGGCCAAGTGGTGGGAGGTGTTGAGTGCAAACACGACAGGCGGAATGTGTGTGTGTGTGTGTGACTGTGACATGTGTGTGATAGTTGAACATCAAATAGCACGAGTCTTTGGCCGATCCATCGATCGGATGAGGTATGCGCTACATTAACCGCCGGAGTACAACACCAGGGGCTCTCTCTCTCCCTAAATGCCACAACACATGGAGGAGATACGAATACAACGGATTGACTGAGGCTTCTTTGTTCAACGAAGGGTATTTTTTCGAAGTAGATATGTCGGAATTTGTATTTCAATTTTTAAAAAAGAGGTTGTTAATTTAAAGCGGAACCAGCACTCCAAGATAGTCAAATTTCGGAGATGAATAATTATTTTCTTTCTAATTGTTATACAACACAACATTGTGAAAAATAGGATATAATTTCAATCAGAAACTCGCATGTTTGAAATGCATAAGACCATGTAAGAACATGGCGTCCGAGCGCAACGCAAAACATTCTACAGATCAAAGTAAACTTCCCTCACATCCGTGATATAACAGCTGGTCTTTTTTTGAAAATGATTATTTTCTCCATAAGACGCCATGTATTGCACCATTAATTATAATTGCAAATATTTCATTTAAATGGCCGGTGAGGCATGTATTCTAAGTAATAACAATAATTTTCTTTTAAATCACAATAAGTACATGTTACTCTGTTTATTTATGCCAATTTCAGGTATTTTAGTGATTTAATTCCACCTCAAGAAGAGCAGACTGGACCTTCGTTGAAGGAAGGATGGATTAGTGAGTTGCTTCTCATGTATTGAAAATGTAATTACATTCAAGATCTGCGGTTGCGCGTCAAGAGATTAAATTCCACTGGGAGAAAAGAAAGATGTGTTCAATATTGTTCCTAATTGAAAGAACTTTGTGGTTTGAGATACAAAACGGAAGAAACTAATAAATCAGTTTTTCCTTGTAGTATAAAAATGAGTAACTTTTCTTGGAGTAGACTGAAGTGCTCAAAGTCTATGTCAACGATTATTCACGAATGAAATATAAGAAGTACGACTCACAAGGGGTATTTTTGAGAATGGAATTTCGTTTTGTATATTTCGTTTTGTAGTAGTAATATTCATCGCCCTAGAGTGTCAACCACTCTTTGCCAAAAGGGACCATACCATTCGGGAATCGTTCTATATAATTCCCTGCCCAAGAATATAAAAGATATTATGAAATTGAATATCTTCAAATCCGCGGTTAAAAACTACCTCCTGCACCAGTGCTTCTACACTGTAAAAGAATTTATTGATTTTAACAAAAGTTAAATTCGTCTTGTGCTTTATCACGCCATTGCTGTAGTACTTTTTAAACAACTTATAACAATTTCAAAAACTATTTTCTTGCATGATTGTGTTGTCTTATGGCTCATATTAATTTAGTTTTATGTGTACTCAACATTGGCACGTTTGTGTACATAAATTCTGTAGCCCCATCCTGGCCCGGGTTTTTCTCCGGTTTTCCTTCGGGTAGAGGCGGATTTATCATACAGGTTCTCTAGGCTTTGTCTAGGGGCGGGTCTATTGTAACAATAAATCGTGAATTTAGTGTTATTTCAATTTTTAAGCACTATACTCAGAATAATCTATAGTTCGATAATAACTTACATGTAATTTTTTGCTTAAAATTACAAACATATTGACATTCTATTAGTATTATAACTCGCAGCTAACTTTTTATCTTATCTAGGAATTTTTGCTGAATTTTTTGAATCCGCCTCTGCCTTAGGGCCCTTGATCGGAATTGATGGGATGGTCCCTTGCTTGCTTCCGGAGAGTAAATTAGTTTTTTTTTTCCCTCCACGTGGTCATACGCAGTTTGTACTGTTTTTTGACAATAAATTTATTTATTATTTATTATCAGACATCTCGGGATATAACCAAATACGTCTAATTCTGCGTTGGGGAACAGAAAATGGAAAAATTAATGGATATCATATTTACAATTAATATATTAGGGGCAAATAATACGACTACATCGAACACTAATGCACTTATGTGTGTGTAGAATGTATTGTTACATGACTGCATATTAAAACTCATGAAACGTTGACAGGTGTTCGTAACTGTATCACATTAAAGATAAGCATGTATAAGTTGGTTAGTTTCATTTCCAAATCAGGACTCGAACCTACATCTTAACTTGTCACGTCATGTTCTTCCACCCATACCGCCAGCTCTATTAATCTTTCATTTCATTAATTTAAAGGAAGAAATCCACAAGAATTAGAGATCAAAGGTGACATTCAGTTAAATCGATTCAAGCATTGAGCTCAGCAAGTCTATAAACACGTGTTCGAATCCTGCTAGGGGATCGACTCTACAATCACATAAATGGCGTGTACGTACGAAATTGACGAGAATACTTACATCCAACATTATGTTGCCTAGAATAGGTAAAGGATAGATTCTAAAATAGAGACATGAGGGACTCCCGAGAAAAGAGATAATATTGGAATTTAATTTCGTCGGTGGTCTGTCACTTTGTGTCGCTCACTAAGAAGAGTTCTGAAAAATATATTTTGTTCGTCAGATTAGAAAAATACTCAAATGTAACGAAAAAATGTTTTACATATTTCTAAACATTTGGCATTTGCGAATATACCAAGTGTTTCAACCATATTCCTACGCTGTACTTTTCAATAATTTTAGTCATAAAAATGTTTAACATCTCAATTCCATCCAAAATTAAAACTTCGTACCATGTATCCATCTTTTCTTAGCTTCCACTGTGTGGTTCTCGTGCGACCTAATCAGACAGAGGACTCGATGCTAATCTTGTCTTCATTAAGAACACGAGTGTTGTACGAGAGAGAACCTCGTGCGATGATGGTAAAGGGCGCAAGCAGGGTGGGCAGGGCAAGGGGGAGGTGCGCCAGGCGTGTGGCTACGGCGCACGCGCTGCGCCAGCATCGATATCCCCCGTCTGCACCACCGTGTTCAGCACAGACAGGGCTTTCGATGGCTTTCGGTCGGCGCCAACCGCTCACTACGTCACATTTCGGTACTCTTTTACCGCGTTCTCTTCTCCGTGCAAGACATAAGCTCCCCTTATCGCTACATATTATTCCTACAAAGAAAACATTTGCTCGCGTTATTGCATGAGTATGCGAATTGTGTATGTACGTAAATACGGGGTCTCCTGTAGATAATTCAGCTCTCAAATCTAATTTCTTTCTCGTTGTAACCTTGTGCATTGATTTTCTAACGATTTTAACCGTGTGTTTGTGTGTGTGTGTGTATTTTACAGAAATGATTTGTTATTTAATATCATATTATTGTGCTATGTAACCTTTTATTATGTTTTCTCTTCTATCTCCCACCGAGCATTGCTCACTTGAAGATAAATAAATTATTATTATTATCATTATCAACCATTCCCTCTCCCTTTCCCGGATATCTGTGGAATATTTTCCAAGAAATTTAAATATTGCTTTGTTTTGTTCCAGCTTCGCTCACATTATTTTTGTATTTGTAAATGGGAAATGTAGCTTTGTGCTATTGAAACTTATCTACATGGAGCGATAGGAGTTAGGAGTTGGGTGGTAGGTCATTGTTAGAAGGTGGACCAGTTAACTGGGTTTACCAACAACTTGGCCCACGTGGAGGGGTTAGTAGGTGTGTTTGATATTAGGAGGAGGGTGGATAGAAGGAGGGGGGGGGTTCCCTTTTCAGAATCCACGATGACTTGTTGATGAGTAAGAACGCTACCACCTGAGCCATCAGAGGGGACTGCCCCGCTTATATTTCAAGGTAAAGATGCTCTATTCACTTATTTATCTTTATACAAAGAACCTCGGTACATCATTTATTGTGGATGCTCACCACAATGTTCGCCAATATATTACTTCAGCAGGGATAGGCACTGGAAATGTTCCATTGCATTCACCCTAATTCCACTCGAGGACTCATTCCTCGTCAATGGTTGAGACTCCAATCGATACTCGCTGACAGACAGACAACGTTCGATTCCATAAAGCCAGCAGTGGTCGTTCCCCGTACTATCTCTCCAACGTGTTTCGAATGTCTCCTTCGCTCCGCCCCATATTTCTTCCCAGCGCTGCGTCCTCTATAGCCTCAAGGGAGTCGTCCGGTGGGCTTGGCCAAACCCCTGTGTACACGAACATCAGCCAGTTGAGAACCTGACCCAAAAGATCGACCAAATCGAAAATAGCAATCCAAATCCACGACAAACAGAAACAACAAAACAAGCACTATATTTCAAAGCAATGATATAAACGAAGATGCCATTACAGAAATCGCATGAAGATGAGTCACGACTCATTGGAATCGGAGTCGACTCCTGCATTTATCACAATTCATTAGAGAAACTGTAATATTTACGTTACGTATTATTAGAAAACAAAAATAAAATTCGATTGAATACATGTGGCAACAAACTAAAAAATTTAATTTGGGTCAAATTAAGAAAACATATCGTATTTCAACAACAAAAACGCGTTAGTGAAATCAATTTATTTACGGTTTTGAGATATTTCAACAATAGATATATTTTGCCCGTGTAACTCAACCTTTTGATAAAGTATGTTGCAAGAAACAATGTAAACATTTTGTAAACTAAATATGAAAATAGATTCCCTGGTCCAGTAACAAAACTAACACTACAATTTCCAGGATTTTGTTTTAAAATACGCAAACAATATAATAACGTTTGTATACAAATTTATCACTCTGCGAAGACTTCGGGAATACTATAACAGTATGTAATAGAGATTGTTTGAAGATAACATTATAGTTTTCACAATCCACTTTCAGTATACACGGTCCAACACATGGAGAAGTGCAATCTTCTGCTGACGATATGAGTGAAAAGATGTTTCAACCAGGATTCTTGACGGTCCGAATGGGAAGACTGCGTGGGAGGCGAACGCGTTAACACGTGATTTCTCTATTGATAAGATAAACTAGGTATGAATGAATTCCTAGAGTCGTAGAGGCAGTCTTCGACGAACGCTACTATTGCATTCATGAAGACGGCACTCTGCATTCACTCTATCCTCACGCGAAACAGGTCACAAGGGAAGATATTTTTTATCTAGAAGATTCCAGACACAAGAGGCGAGTTATACCACGTTCACATTACTCCATCTCGTTCAGAAGAATTCTCAACAAAATTTCATAAATTTCCGAGCAATACAATCTTATTTCTAAGTCTTAGAAAAATACATGCTACAGTTGAAAAGCGAAATACAAAATGCAGAAAAAAGACAAAAGAAATTCTTCTCGCTGTAGAGCAACTAAGTATTAAAGCAATCTTTATCAATCACCCAAACACTACCATGCGAATAAAAAATGCAAAAACCCGCCATTCCTACCTCTTTTTAATCTAACATGCCAGTCATGAATGGCTCATTTCGCGATTAAACGAAAGCGTCAATGATGCAAGGTACCTCATCACTCATCATAGAATGACAACGGAATTCAAGGTGGAAATGGCACACATCAAAGCTGTTCATTCTCTTTGAAATCTCTACTCTCTAAACAATGCACACACCAAAATAAGAAGTATCAAGAACAAACCTATCGAATCCTCTCCATTCTTCAATCAGAAATTATATTTTTCTCAATATCCAAATTACGAATTCATTGTATTGTTTTTTTTAATACTCGGAATCACGTCTTGTTTTTATTAATCAGTTGTCACTAAAATATTTTCTATACTTTAATTATGAAACGGAAATATTTACTCCGAAAATGTTGTCAAAGACAACACAAAACAATTCGAAGTAAAAAGGACTCCAACGCAATGAAATAATTTATATTCAGCAATATTATTTCTAAAAGTGTTCAACAACACAACTGATTCGAAAGGAATCCGTTGCAAAATTGTTTCGTTCTCCTTTAATACAATGAAAACAAATCCGCAACACAAAAAAAGGAGCAGCGCATCCACAGATATTTTTGTTTGTTTTTCTTTGCACGAAGGATTTACGGGCGTTGACTAACACAGGAAGGCGGCGAGGAGACCGCCGTTTCGATTAGGATAGAAAAGACAAACTTGAGTTACTACAAAAGTATCCTGAAACCAAGAAAAATGAGTAAAAAACGTATGTTCTTGACGTCTTGTTAATTTCATTTAATTTCTTGGAATTAGATCGCAGATTAAATAAATTAAAATTCATGTTTCAAAAGATATATCATGGGAGAGAAATTTCAAAATTAGTCATTCGGAACAAATTATTAAGTATTCTGAGTATGTGCTGATTTTATTGCAATTTGTGTAATATTTGTTTGTAATTTTCTTTTTTCGTAAGGTAAATTTTCTTTTTGTTGATATTTTTTTTGTATACTCGGTATACTTTTATTGTAGCCCTGATGATGATATTATATAAATCATGTTCGAAAAGAATTTTAATTGTTTTTTATTGGTGAACTAATCCTAAAAAATTAGAGTTGAAAAATAGATTTATACGAATGAGTCCGAGCTGTGTAGGAATAAGATTACTGAACACTCTATACCGTGTCGCGATAAATTAACAATTAAATTATTTATTTAACCATATCGATTAGTACATGAAAGATAACGTTTTATGTTTTCTTCAACTTAGTCATTACGTGGATGTATTTTCTTTTCTTTTTTATGGTCTCTGTTATCTTCATCCTGCTCCTCTTCCTGGAACTGCCTCATCATAAGCACTTGTAATATATATGTGTGTGGTGCTTTTGTAGATATCTCTTATAACACATATTCGTTGTACATATTCAGAGAAATCGTGATATTATTGTCTTGTAGTGTGTACACTGCTTTCTTCTCTTGGTTCGTGTAACATTCCCATATAGCACATGATGCACCGTCTCGGCTCCGTTGCCGCATATCGTAGACGTCTCGTCTGTAGTCTTCCCTATCCGTGTGACACATAAGACCCAAGATTCCCACGTCCCGTAAGTACTTGTAGCATCTCTCTTGGCGGAGAAAACCATTTTATATTTTTCTATTTATATTTAACGTCTCGTATGTATTTGTAAGTATGTCTTCCCACTTCTGATTTCTCCCATCGGACTTGCCATCCTCTTACAAGTTCATCGGTCAATTTCTTTTTTGATTTCTTATCTTCCTTGGGAAGTCTTTCGCCGTGTCGTGATAGTTGCAGGTTCCTTGTATTTTAAATTCCGTGAGGATGCACTTACGTCGCGCTTGCATTATACCTTTAACGCGCCGCGCTTCTTTGGTTTGTCTACGAGCCTCACGCGCCGTAGCAGACGTTCCGCTTCGAGACAGATTGTCTCTCAGGTCAACTCGAGAGAGTGACGTCCCACGCTCACAATTGCTTATCTTCCCTGACATTGTTTCCGGACGTACGTGCGTGTACCTTCTAGTGCAATAATCAATAAATAATAAACTTTATTGTCAAAAAAGCAGTTACAAACTGCGCATGACCACGTGGAAAACAGTAAACTAATTTACTCTGCTGAAGCAAGCAAAGGACGTATTCCATCAATTCCGATCAAGGGCCCTAAGGCAGAGGCGGATTTAACATTTCAGCTCACTCCTAACGGAAAAAAAAATTGTATTTAATGAAACACAGAAAAGTCATTTGACAAGTACGCATTATTATCAAGTTTTAATCATTCGGAAAGTATTGTTGATAATTTGTAACTATTAAATAACACTAAATTCGCTAATAATTATTTCAATTGATGCCATTTCTAGGCAAGAGCCTAGCAAATCTTTATTTAAAAAATCCGCCTCTACCCGTAGGAAAACCGGAGAAAAACCCGGGCCAAAATGGGAGTCAGCTTTACTTTCTTCTGTGACGGTTTCATTTCATGCATTATTCTATGACAGTACAAATGGTAAGAATAAGTTGCTGTCTGTTGGAAAGAATCTACAAGCAGAGAAAAATTAGAGGCGAAACGCTGAAAAATCTTACCGACAAGGATAATGAAACAGTCCAACGTATCTCAGCCCGCAGACCATTTTCAATACACTCCCAATAGATTGGGGCGGCACGGGGAGACCCATTGAAATGGGTAAAATAGTCTTGTTTCGTTCGCCTTGGGGTGGGATTTGGCAAGATGTTGCGTGACGAATAAAACTAATGAGTTATATTTATTTCTAAAGCGATCATTCGCAAGAGATGCATCTCATTTCAAGTTGGAAATACTAAACAATATTTTCCTTTATTTTTTAAAATTATTTTAATATTTAAAATATTAATGAAATGTATTCATGTTGTAATGTATGACGGGATAATTCCGAACACAAACCTCTACTTCGCTAACCGGACATGCGACGTCAAATATTAAATACGAAAGCGTATATTTCGGATACAAAGTTGTGACTACCAACGTTTGATGGAAAAATTGTTGTAAAATGTACTCGTGGGCCTTGTAATAATAATAATAATAATAATAACGTTATGTGTCGCGGCTTCCGTTAATTGTGGCCCATTTTTCTTCGGTTGCTATCCTTTGGGTTGAGCCACAGTCACAATTACGACGTTCCGTCTTCCGCTGCCATCTGGTAGTGGAAGCCGGAACTCTGCGTGGGTGCATTTTTCGCCGAGAATTAAAGGCCGCGTCGCGTATCGCTAGTTGGACAGCGCTGGCGTTACGTGAAACAATTGGAGATTTATATAGTCAAAATTAAGGGGGTTTCTTTACTCGAGTGCCCGACTGATGTGAATAATACATCAGAAGACGTGAAAACCTGTGAAGCTTTCTCCCTTGGTTTGGTCAGTAACAACAACAAAAAGGCTCAACAAAAAAATTGTTTTTCACCCATACACCTGTTTAGTCCGAGTCAGTGATAGTTCGAACTACAGTCAGCCCAAATTACTTCGTACTATCAGGAATCTACTGTTTACTGTCCCAATACGTTAATTGTTTTTATTGATAGATCAAGAAAAAGAAACTGTCTTCCACGCAGATACAAGATCTCAACCAGTAACTCCTATTCCAAAAATATTTAATGTGTGCTGGGAATGGAGGTGAAAACATGTTCCACGGACACCCTCGCGATATTAAGGTGGCTCCAAACATTTGTCATTCGAAGCGTTCAGAATGCACTTTACAGCTCGGATCACTTGGATGAGCCCAAGAGACCGACTCTCTACGGGTACAGGGAGAGCATCGGTATTGGTGACAAGGCAAAGAGCAAGCAACCCAACCAAACTATTCGCTATTCAGCGAATGACGAATCTTTGGAGCCATCTTTATATCCAAATTACTCGCCAATTCCGCTCACGAACCAAGTCATTCAAAACTCATACTTTACTTTGTTCATAAATGACATGTTGGAACATATGCGATTGCCTTTGCTGGTTAGTATTATTAAAGAAAGCAACCAACAAACTAATTTTAATACAAACAAAAAATAGTATTATACTTTTGAATGATTTGAAAAACCATTACTCGGACCCTTAAGGTGAGACCTGCACTCTTAAGTTAGCCAAATCACGGATATGCGTAATTGTATTCTTTATTATTTGTTGAATAGTTTTAAAACGCTACAAAATGAAAAATAACGGATAAAAAACATTACATTTCGATTTATCAGTTAATATCATAGAACAAAAAATATTCAGGAATTCGCTTGGCTCGTTTGAAACGTAAACCGCAAGAGTGACGTGATGCACGCATCTCACCTTGGAACAAAATAAAGATATATCTTTGTGATGTCCGGTGACGTATAGATAACAGTGATGTAAAAATACTACGGAAAATATACAACAAACCAAAGAAATTATCCATCACTTTCGTGGTTTCACAGTTGGTATTTTTTTTTTTTCAATAGGTGTTTCCTCCGTAAGACGCGATGTATTCACGATCATTTATAATTGCAATAATTTCATTTAAATGGTCTTTGAGGTTATGTTTTTCAAGTTGAAATCACAAGATGTACATATTACTCTTTTTTATTTATGCCGATTTACGATATTTTAGAGATTTTACTCTTCTTACGCTTGTACTACATTGAGTTATTGATGGAGCGTAAGAAAAAGACTGAAAATTTGTTAAAAGATATTTCATTCTATACTCAGAGTCATGTAACTTTGACGAAAACTATCCAATATGGCTGCCTAGCACGAATTGCCAACTTCTACGAATTTAAGTTACGTCCAAATAAATTAATCATGTTACGTCGAATGAAAATGGTAGACGGGACCGGGATTCGAACCCGGGACCTTGAGCTCTACGCGCTCATGCGCTTACCGACTGCGCCATCCCGTTCGCNCCCGTCTACCATTTTCATTCGACGTAAAATGATTAATCTGTTACCTGGCGGTGAGGTTCACCGCAATCTAAGAGATTTCTATGTCCAAATAAATATTAAGAGCAGTCACAATAAAGCGACTATTTGCTCCAAGTTAATAACGCAACAAACAAAGACAAAAGATCATATTTGATCCACACTTTGCTCGACGGAGAGAGAACAGAATGTCGCCACGAAAGCAAGTGAATTGAATCGGTGTCCGAGGTTGGCAATGGATTTAAGTTTTCAGAAATTCGAATGTCCCGCCAACATAACGCGAGATACAAATATTATTACTTTTATGGACGATGGCGAAGTAAAAGCGTTGACTACATTGAGTACAAGTTCTGAACCAACATCACGCCAGTTAGACTAACAACAAATAAATAAATATATAAGTAATGTGTCACAAGAGCTTTTATAAGCTACAAACACAGTGTGTTTGCGTTCCTGCTATTTTTTTTCTCAAGTTAAATTTTCTCAAAGCAAAGAAACACGAATTCGAGTACAATGCATGAACGAGATCTCATTTCATGTGTCGTATGAGGAGCAAAGGTCATCGTTTCTTTCCCAGATGCAGCAGATGGCTCTCGGGCGCTGTCGGTTCGCCCTGAGGCCAAAGGCGCAGGCGGGTAGCATGCGCACACAATACACACACGCACATACACTCAAAAGCCACCAAGCGAATGAACGGCGACAAGGCGATGACACGTCAAAGAGTCTTCTCGTCCGCCATGGCGTCCAGGAGTTTGTGTTCATTATCATTTTACGCAGAATACGTATCCTTCCCTAAATTTTCTCTTTCTCTCACATGTTCCGTCTCACTGAAATATTTACCACTTTTATTTCAACACAGGAACCTACCGAAGTTTTGGATAAAGGTAAATGTTTCTTTTAAAATATTTTTTGTAGTCTTTACACTCAGGTGTGATACCCAGAAGACTAAGGAGCCTCTCGGAACTAAACCGTCCTCCCGAACCTCACGCCGCGACGGCAGCCGACCAACAATGACTCATCCACTAGGCACTGAGCCACACAACTAAAACTTTTTTTTTTAATTTAAAAAATTAATTTTTTTAATAATCTTTGATCTACATAAACTTGTAGTAGTAGTGCCTTGTACGTGAGTCATTGTTGGTCAGCTGCCGGCCCTGCGGGCTCTTCGGGAGGGTTAGTTGAGTTCCGCGAAACCCTTTAATCTTCTGTGCGTCACGTCTGTGAGGAAAAACTGTAAATTCAAATATTTTTCATTTTCCTTCGCACTTCTCACACATTACATAACTCGTAAACAATTTTTCAAAAATGTCGGTATGAATCAAATACAAAATATTTTCAAGGTAACAAAAATAATTTATGTTATTACCAGGTTATCGTTTGATATTTTCGAAAGAAACGATTACATTGAATGTTTCGGAGACGCATAGAAAACGGAGTTGACAATATTTGTCCACAAAATGTTATAATGGCGAGAAAAGGAAAAGAAACTCTCGATAATGTTAAGAATCGAAGGAAAGAATCCATTTTTAAAAAATTCTCCAAAGAAGTCTCCATTGCCATGAAACAGCGATGAACGCGATTTGTGTCATACATATGCACCGTTAGAGACGTTTGCTCGATTCAAGATGCACTACAGAATTTGAAGAGCAAACTTAGTAAAAAGTCATTCGTAATGATGATTCTGCCGCCGTGTTTCCATGCGGTGCCAACAGCAGCGTGCGGAAGCAAAGCAGAGAGAAAAAGATAGCTACTACTACGAGAGAGGAGGACCCACACGGAGGGAGGCGGGCGGCAGGGCTGCCGCGGTGCCACGTCCTCTGCGACGTTGCCACTTACCCCCGTCCCCACCTGGAACACAACAGCAATCCGCGTTATTAGTCAACACACAAGAAACAGGCTATAGGACACTCTATACATCTCTCCCTGGACTCGGAATGTGACGTCTTGTTGAATGCACCCAGGCTGAAGTCACATCCTCACACAGGAGATACGTGGACCAAAACTAAGCTGTATGCGCATAAGTAACGGTATCGTACGTACGTACGTACGTGTAAATAGTGTACAGTAGTGGTACCGACGAAAAGGTGTTGTGGTTAACACCCCTGCGATCAAAGCGGACGTCCCGGGTTCGATTCCCGGCTCAACGCCATATCAACCTGGCACCATGTGTAGGTACTCGGAAGATGGATATGCGTTATAATGGTCAATTTTTCCCAAATTTCCTTTCACCAATCCTTCCTTTTCAGAAAAAGGATAAGTACACTCTGGCAATCGCTATAGGGACGTCCGTTCAACCATCGGCCGCTCTTCATGGAGTTTGTCTGTTGAAGTGGACAGAAGTAAAACATGTCTGCGTTACCCTTGTCATTAATCATCGTCTCACATCACTTTATTCCTTGTAGACACCTAGAGTGCTACCCGAACGTAATAAACAATTACAAACTAGAAAATTATATTAATTCCTTTCATCCAGCGAACATGAACCGAATTTTGCATGCATTTCCAAATCGCTATTTCCATCAATATTATCATATTAATATTCATATGAAAATTCATTCTTTCATGAAGGTGCACTACGATGGATTTTGTTTTAAATTAAATTAAATTAAAAGTTTTACTTTGGAGAAGTTTGACATCCGTATTCAGTTCATTCTTAAACGTCTTTTCTTTACCTTCACTTATTTATCAAGTGCTCCATTAAATTTAAATTCGGTCACATGGTATACTCGTTTAGGTAAAGCAGAACTACCAAACGTTCCTATCAATCTCTGTAGAACCCCGGAAATAGCTAACCTCACTTTTTTCCAAATCGGTTATGCAGATACAGAACAGGGAAAAGAGAAATCTGATGTAATAACATTCAGGGTTTTCAACTTTGACAGTAAAATTATTTTTCATCTTCCGCAGTCCACTTTATTCTACATTTGACTTCACTAACACAGTGCCGTATCCAACGCTATTGGGACCTTCCTTCACAAAATAGTTTTGATTTTACATCGGAATAAACGCAAAAAAAATAAAAATCCTTTTTAGCTTTTTTGTTACATAATTCGCATGTATCAATTTGTTGGGTATAAAAACTATTAAAAAATTATACTACAAATTTACGAACAAACACAATTTTTCAAGACATTTCGTAGCCTCAAGCGGTTTAACTGTCCCCAGGCGTGTGCTTCAAAACACCCTAGAAAGGTTCCTCTCACTTCGAATTTTTCGGACACACCTGGAATTATTCGTTATCTATTAATGTCACTATGAATAGGAATGAGAGCACAACAAGGCTTGGATTAGATAAAAAATACAGTCAGGTCTAATAAATGAAAATTTAACCTCACTTCGAAAGTCGCATAAACCGGTTTTGAACTGGGGAAAAATGACGGATGGTTAAGTGAAGCCACGAAAACATCGATTTCGACGTGAATTAAGATTTATTTGTCGCTTCGCTTCGTGATCTGGATTCATAGAACCTGGAGAGAGTTTGAGTAGAACGACCAGTTGTTGTCGCTGTATCTGCTGAAACACGTTCATTAATAAATCAACTATTTCATTAATTGTTAGCCACCGAGCGGTGAAGCATGCGTCAAGCACAGCAGATGTTCGTAGGCATGAGGGGTGGGTGCTCAGTTGGTTTGGTGATGCGTGCGAGACAGTATGTATGCAGATGGGAAGTTATGTTATGTTATGGTATGCGAGACGGAATACGATGAAGTTTTGTGATTGATGAAGTATTGCGAATTTGTACAGCCTTGAAGAAGAAAATATACATTTTCGAAACGTCGGCAGTATGGAATAGTGTTATTTTTTTTTTTTCTCTCGACCCAATCTCAATAACCAGTTTATATTACAAAATTTGGGGTATACATATTTCAAAAATGCTTCGCGCAACAACTTTTCGGTCGCGAACTGAATTAAGATATTAAAATAACATAAGTTCAAAACCAAATGACGTTGAAATCGGGTTCTTCGACCCACTAATCCCCCAAATCGAGCGCATGGGATAACTTCAAAAACTGCGCTTTCAATCGTTCCTCGAGTCGTATTTTCCCTCCAACAAAGAACAACTGAGTTCACGTTTTCATTACCACTCCTCGAACAGAAACGTTCTTCTAAATTTTTGATAAATGATTCTTTCAAATGTTCGGACAAAATTATTTTAAATTTTGCAGTACAAACTCATGAAATGATCGTTAGGATATTTTTTCTTCTAACAACGGCAAAATTTCTCGACTAATAATGTAAAGTATTATGTGAATCTTGTGGATTCGGTTATTCACAAATAAAACCAGTAAGTTAGCAACTACGTAATATTATTATTTAGTTCAATTATCTATTCATGTAAGTTTTAAAACTAATAGTAAACTTGTTACTGTTACAATTTATTATGTACATGTGTTGGTAGCATTGTGGCGTCACTTACGTAGGTCCGTTGAGATCAGTATGAATTAGTATGAACCAGTCATTTGGAATGTCATGCATTGTTTGTATTATGAGATGTTTAGCACTAGGTAATTATTTTATTTTTATATTTATATTTTTTGAAATGCTTTTTATGCATATTGGTAGGTTTAATAAATTGTGTAAGTTAATTGTAAGTGTACAAAACTTGAGTATCGTAATTACAGTATGGAATGTTACTATTTTGTAGTCTGATTATGAGTATTTTGTTGTTAGCCCTAAAGATGCCTTAGAATAGTTTTTTTTCCCTCCACGTGGTCATACGCAGTTTGTACTGTTTTTTGACAATAAATTTATTTATTTATTTATTTATTTATTTATTGAATACGGGCGAAACGTCGACATGTGTTTGATGTTTTAATGGTTCCCGAATATCTGACCGAATCCTCAAGATTTACCTTATATTGTATTTTTTTCTTCTATTTTTCGGGGAATAATAGTTCGAAATTTGAAATTACTCTACCAAGTCCAAAACAATTCCTTCGGACAATACACATTTTTCTATACCACTATTTTTGTGTGTGTTTTACTTAATGGATGGATAGGGGTCCAGCAGCGGATCTCTGTGTGTGTGTGTGAGGGGGGGGGGCAAAGTGGTCTAGAGGGGGCACCCCACACCAATTGGACCTGAACTCGTAATAGATAAATTTGAAGTTGATAAATGGCATACTTTGTAAAGGTGTCACTAGATTAATAATAGTTATTGTTATTAATAATACCAGATTGTTATTATTTATTTAACGCATTTTATTTAAAGGTAATATTTATAAAATTTATGTTGTAAACCCTAATTTTAAAACAAAAATTCTCCCCGGTTAGCACCGGATGGTGCTATACACGATCACAAAAACTTTCACACGACGCGTGGAAGATCCTGATATTTTCCCCTCACAAAGGATGGATCAGAAATGCTGTCCCTGTCGAAAGTAGCTAGTAAAAAATCCCACGCAAAAAGCAATCAGTCCAGTGCAATTGGCAAGCCGTACATCCATTCATGTGCAAATAACGATAGCAAACAGGAAACAGTCCACAATATTGAGTAAAGATATGAAAGCCAAAACAGCAAATGTCACGTGGTTTGACAAAGAATCGCGCAGGGGTGTACGTAAAGGCTGCGCCGATAAATATTTGCTTCGGTTTCGATCCCTTCGCTTTTTGAGAGGGTTATAAAACTTTCTTTCTTAAATCTCCACCTCATACGATTCAATGGAATCGGAAATGTTCCCTGGTTTATTTCTTCGATTCATAAGATTATAACTCTAAATTAAAGAACCGTAAATTCAATTGTTCTCTTGAAACTGACGAGTGAAATCAAAATTTTTATTGAAGTTTTACGATACATCTCGATGACGATGATGATGATGATGCAACTTGACGAGACACATCGTTGTGGCCCTGTAAAGACCGACAGTGTTGTCCAGTGGTTGTGTCTTCGCCACCACGAGCGGCACAAGCGCTTCAATCCCTGCTCAGCCGAACTAGACGAGGTTTTCAGCTGGGGTTTCCCTCGCCTACTCCAGACAAACGTCGATTAGGTACCGTAAGTTCCCGGGCAACCCAACATCTCTCCTTCCCAATTCCCTTACCCAAGTCCAACGGTTAGGTGCAAGAACCTGGAGGTCTCGTGGCCAGAAGCTCCTTTTGCCAAAACACAGATAATAAATAGATAAAGAAAGAGGTTGGAGATTTCACGAAGAATGTGCGCCTTTCCGTTTGCGATTGACGGGGAAAAAGTTAAAATAGCGAACCACCTGCACTACGCCAAATGATTTAGATAGCTTAACATCGAAACTTTCACCTGTATTTACTAAACATGATTTGTTTCTTTTGTGGTCAGACGGTAGAAGAGACACTGTGGTCAGAGTCTCGCCTCTATGTGAAAGATATTCCATGATATAAAACAATATTTGTAACCGCCAAGTGACCACAAGGAGGAATTGAGCTTCCTTGCATGTTAGAAGCAAACAAGAGATCAATTGTATTACACAAGCAGCTGCTGCAAGAAACGGAAAACGTTGAGTCGCAACTGGACGATACCCTGTACATTTCACGCACGAATTCAAAAAGTGTTCTGTTCTAAACATTAACGATAGATGACGTCATAATAGGGAGCTTCTGCATACCTGCGAGCTATCGTATACGCTATCCACAAGCAAGTTACTTCTGCGCATGCTCAGAAGTTAGTGGTACACTAACGCACCTAGCGTCTGTTGGCGTAAGACGTCAGTGGTACGCTAGGGAACGAGTTCGTGGCAAATTGCATTCATTACAAGCACGTTTCTTTATAAAGATACATTTCCACGAAATGTACAGTAATCAGAGAATCTACGAGTCGAAAGAAGGAGAGTCGAGGAGGACGAGAAAGCCCCGTAGATCCTCCGTCATCAAATCAAAATGGAAAGCTCATTCTCTTGAGAGGTTTGTAGAAATTGCACGCAAACTTTTGGCCACCGTTGAGAGCGGCAGACGCGAAATCTCTTTCGAGACCAACAGAGCACCTCAGGCGAAGTTCGCCTCGACACAAGAACTCTTCGGGAATTTCATTCACTAAGAACAATGTGCCAGTTTGCTCCAAATTAAGTTCAAGTAAAATAATACACCAGAATCCATGTCACACTGAAACAATACATCACTCAGGCGCAATTCTAGACATGTTCCAACAAGAAAAATCCTATTTACGATAAAACAAAAACACACCTTTCGGTAACAATAGAACTAGGAAATTTTTAACTAATGACATTCCATAAAAACATATTAAAACACACACTTTTCGATAGTACTTTTGGTCACTTTTAAGAGTTTCCTAACAGAAAATATTTGATTACTGAACATTCAATCACACATATTTGAATGCTTTAATACGTTTCCACATTCATCAAAACTTATTACAACCCGATTTAAGGAATGATTGTTCTCAAAACAAATCGAAGTTAAATTTAAATCGATACTGTTATTTTAAAAGAAAACTTAAAAATTTAGTCGAGTATGTGAGTCTGTAGCGGGAACCAATGTGACGTCATATCGAGTCCCATTTATACGACGTTCAGAAGACATCAATTTTACTGATCGCGAATTCGATTATATTGGGTAACATTGTGAAAATGTGTGAATGGTGCTATCATCTGTTTTTTTCTCTCCCTTTTATCATCCTTCGTGTCTCGTCAGGATGACGTCACAACGGCTATTTCGGCCCGGAGGAGGACCCATCGTAGAGACCGCAATCAGTACCCCCACCAAACCCGCACCCAACTACACGCCGCCGCCGCCAACGACCCTCGTCAACCTCCAGGACACACGAGACACCCGCCCGCAATTAACTCTCGTTAGTCTCACGCCAGCAACAGCCACCAGGAGCGCTTATGTCATTCGGATCTCCATTCTACAACTTGGATTCACCGACGAATTCAGTGGGGCGGGGCACAGACGTCGCGTGTCCTTCCCAAAAACGAGATAGAAAATGAAAACTAATTATGCAAAAGCATTGCACATACTTTCTCAAATACGTTTCTCCATCTGCAGCACAGAGTGACCAAAAGATATCGTAAAAGTGTCATGTAAATGTCATTTCGTTGTAGACACACAGATGTATTTTCGTATCTGCAGTGCGTTTGCTGTCCTTCTATGTATTTTTATCATTATCACATCTTTAATTTCAGTTTACGAATAGTGTATTCTACATCAGCTTGGTTCATTTACACTGCTAAATATTACTCAAGCGTCTTGAAACAGGAAACTAATGTGTAAGTGCAGCAGACAGGAATTATTTTACTGCGTCTATACCAAACGTTCAAGCGAAATACCGCTAATGTGGATATAATGCATACTAATAGTACTTTACGTACAGGAAATTTAATCAAAATCGTTATAGCTGTTTTTGTGAAATATTCGAAAAAGTACTTTGACCTTCATGTGAAGTACCCTTTGTTTTAAAGTAAAAAAATTAGAGCACGTGCATCGAAAACAAGTAAATACTACCGTAAAAACGAAATATGAATTAAATCGGTTCATTCTTTTATTCAGAATCGCTGCGCTCAAACGAACGGGTGTTACGCCAAAAACACATTTTCAGAATAAGGGATCGCCAAAACGGATGTTTCCGTCGAAATCTCTCCGAATTTTTTCACCACTACAAAACATTCTATATACTACGTATATGAAATGAAAGGAAAATCAGCATCTCATTGAAAGCTACAAGACGAACTATTACTAAAAGAAAAAAGACTTCATGGTTGAAACTTACGACTTACTTTGCTTTTCGAGAAATCAAAATGGGAACATGAATATGGACTGCGATATTTCATTGCTTGTAGTACACACACTCTCCAGCTACAATCCGAGCCACTAATCTTAATTGCAGCACACAGTGCAGTTTGAAGATTGCGGAAGCTAATAGTTTCTAGATTACCCGCAGACAGCGCTAACAAGTAATGTCGGCGCCGTGCTACGTCAGCGAGCACCAATAGGAGGCGGACGGCGGCAACGAGTGGCGGGAAAGCGGTCGCTTAGAAGCTGCGGCGCGTGCAGCGGCAGACAGACCACATCCGAGGCGCTTCAGTAACAGACCACCCATCGGAACCAGATCTCGCCGCAACTTACGTCACGACGGAACTTCGACTCGGCGCTACAACGGCAACTGTCTACTGGATTTACGGAACTGTGACCATCGATTATATTATATCCTGCAATTTGTTTGTGTATTGGCTACTGGAAAATAAAAGTTGTTTTGTTACGAACGAGTGGCAGTTATTAACGACATAACACTAATGTAAAATTACCTCAATAAAATTTACAATAGGAAGATAATCAAAATACGTATACGAGAAACTAACAAAATCAGTTTCATTTTTAATGTCGGCAACAAAACGTCTGCAACACCATCTACTCGTAAAGAGAAAATAAATAATTTGTAATTGGAATAATGGTACTTTATGACTCAAATAAAATAATGGTGCCAATATTTGTACGATTGGTGAATAATAATAAAAAAATTCTTTGTGGGTTCCTCCCGAAATCAAATCCTGGATTCCGCCTCCTGCTTGGATTTACTGACTCGACAGGAATTAATCTTTTCATAATTTTTTAATTGTTGTATTTGTAAATGAGAAATGTAACGTGTTATTGAAGCTTATCTACATGGAGCGATAGAAGTTAGGAGTTAGGTGGTAGGTCATTGCTAGTAGGTGGGCCGCTTAGCTTTACCAAAAACATGGCTCACGTGGAGGGGTTAGTAGAAGTAGTTAGAGTTATTGATACTAGGAGCAGCTTGATAATGAAAATAAAAAATGTCAACTGAGTAAGAATTTCGCTCCGAAATGTGAATGAGAGAAATAGAAAGCAAGTATTCCCATTACACTAGTGTCGAAAAGTTGGTTTGGTCACCACTGAAATTATGCTTCGCGTTCTTTTTTTTTTAAGACAGACAAAACTACTACCATAATACTTCTATTAGGTTATTACGAGTAGAAATTCATAAATTCTTACAGTGTTTGAATGTATAGGATTTCATTTTTTAGGAAGATGGAGAGCGACAACTTATTTGTACGACATCTAACACTTATCTTTTTTAACACCTATTATTTTTTACAAATAGACGCCAACGACGCACTCCATCTGGAATCATGTCATCTTTACATTAACTACGTATCTGCCATAAGTGTTATCGTACGATATAAAGTCCATTATGCATATTAATGATCCACTACATCACTTTCCTTCCCCATGTCAACGAACGGCGGGTCGTGATAGCGAAGGACCGCCAGCGATTCGCCAGTTCCGTCCTCGGCGGCCGGGCCAATCACGCCACGCGTTCGCGCGCATCCGACCAATGAGCGCTCGCAGAGCAACGCAGGTGGGCGCGCAACATCGGGAATTAAAAATGCCAAGCGAAGGCTTTTGTCTCGACCTGTCACGCGGTGATATTAAACGGCTTCGCAGACCCTAGAAGGCAATTAAGTGGAAGATGGTGGAAAAGCGAGAGGAGACAAGATTCTGCGCGCACCACATCCATCACGCGAGGGAATCATCTTTTATGCACACGTAGGCTTCCTTCTCCATCCCGACACCTCTACGAAACGAAATCTCAAACGAGATTGAGAGCAAGATAGAAAGTAAATAAATGTTGTCAAAAAATCAGTTACAAACTGCGTATGACCACGATAATAAACTAATTTAATCCCCGGAAATAAGCAAGGGACCATCCCATCATTTCCGATCAAGGGCCCTAAGACAAAGGGACATTTTACAGTCCTAAGATAAGAAAAAAAAATTCGGAACATGTTAGAATATTAATTGAATACCAACAAATATGTATTTAACAAAACAAAAAAAATATATTTTAGAAGTACACAATATTATCAAACTACAGATTATTTGGAAAATATTGTTTTTTAGCTATTAAAGTAACACAAAATTCGAGATTTATTATTTCAATATATACCGCCCCCAGACAAGAGCGTAGAGAGCCTGTATAAAAATTCCGCTACTACCCGAAGGAGAACGAAAAAAAACACATGCCAGGGTGGGAAGCATTTCATTTCATCTCGCACTGCAATCATTGAAGCTTAACCGAAGTTTCATAAACGCACTTCTCTAAATACTACACTAGTGCGACGAGGATGTGGGTGATAAACCTCTGGGTTCTCGAGAAGTACTAAAAATCACATTTGTTATGAAAGTAGAGTTATAAAAATATGCATATTTTCCAAGTTCCTAACAAAACTAGACGTTAGTATCTGTAAATCAGATAATGATTGTAATTCAGAAATAATTTTATTGAAGTTAAAGGCCAATCAGAAATATACTGCTAGATTATCAATAACAATTCAGTCGTTATTTTAAAGCTGCAGTTAAAAAGGGACATCTAATCTCCAGAACCAGAGACGCTAGAAGGGCCACAGCAGCATTATTTGCTGAGAGAGCACGGATATTTTTTAAAATTATTTTCAAAACTTTTATTTAGAATCACAAATTACTATCACAAATCAGTTGCGCAGATAAACATGTGTTGAAAGATAACTTCTCTGAAACATCTGTGAACGATATAAGTGATCTTCAAATCGATGACGCGAAATTAATCTTCTTGGCAAATGGAATGCGAGTAGAAGTAGATGGAACAAAGAAACAAGACAGAGTAAAGAGAACATAAAGGAAATAAAAATATTAATGACAAATCAAAAGACCCTATTTTTTATGAACAGACATACTTACTCTAAAACACAAATGAATAAAATAATATACACAGCGTTTCCATCCTTGTTGTTCAATCCAAATTACCTGAAGATGCCTGAATTGCCTGAGGATGATCCACGACAAGGATTGAAACATCGTGTATGTTAATTTATTTATGTGTGTGTGTTTTTTTTCAGTAAATATGCCTGTTCATAGAAAATTGGGTCTTTTGATTTGTCATTAATTATATATACAGACGGAAATTATGACTAAAATATAAATATGTTGTTACAAACCAAACGTTTGTAAAGGGTTTATTTCCACATTCTCATTTATTATGTACTTTGTTATTGTTTATATTTCATGAGAATCGTGTTATTTATTGTTTATGTATAAATACTCCGAGTCTATATAAACATTCTTTGTATATAGACGCTCTTTGGGAGCTATAAGCTCCATGCATCTAGAATCGATATACTTATCCAAAGTGCAAGTACCTTGCACGTTCCATGACATAGAATCATTGAACGCACTCAATATGCACGTTCTGTGTACAGCTATATATACGGCTACGCTCAACGTCCCTTTATCCATTCCGTTCTTCGTGTGATGAGCAACTACATAAGTATTATTCCTCGTATAGGGAGGACTACTCCGCGAGTGCGTCGCCGTGTCGTGTGACGCTACTCTCTACGCTGCGTGTGATACTATGAAACACATATGTTCCATTGATGACTTTTTGGACCATGATTTCTTCAAAGAAATCATTTAACTGTTGCGCTATCCACTAAATAGTGCGACGCTCGCAGCAAAGCAACTTCGAACATGGATGTTCACAAATATTCTTTAGTTACAGCCACACGCTCAACAAGCTACAAGGCCGAACTGGGACCACTCTACATTCTGACAGCAGACCTCGGCCAGACATCCGTAGGCAGCCGGAACACCAGTACGACAAGGAAACTATTCCAACGTACAATTATTATTCCTCGTAAAGGGAGGACCACATCAGAAATCATTCTGATGGATTATAAATCCTGCATGCATTATATGGTTTTTAAAAACCTACTTTAAACTAAACAGCAGGTAGTTTTGTACGCAACTATTTAGTTGATGTCGGGGGGATGTTCTCAAAAACTTGAGTCCAGGGGCTTTTTGTTTTCGTGCAGATTACATACAATCGCACTTCAATTTTGTTTATCACCACTTGTAATTCTGTTTAAATTGGGAAAGGGGTACTAAAGGGGATATTTCATAAACTATTGTTTATGTTTAAATGTATTCAAACTCCGTAGAAAGTGTTCTTCTCGGAGCGTTAGTTGCCCACAACAACTGACTTCAACATTGCAAAAACCAGGATCAATTCTGTAATTCTGCTTTTGTAGATTTAGGAAAATATATGTATATATGTTGTTTTGTAATAAATGTGAATTTGTGAATCTGAAGCGTGTCCAAAAAAGAATCCTATNGCTATTCATCCTTTATCTTCTCCATGCTCGTTGAAACATACGAGTCCCCCCTATATACTGTCTATGATTACGACGAATGGCTATTCGTTTATAACATATGTTCCACAACAAAAATGATCTTAATTATTTTAATTATATTACACACCAACATTTTGTACATAAAACAATGTCACAGTATTTCAGAATTATAATTTTATTAAAAAAACTGTTTATTACTGAAAGTGAAATTCCGAAAATTAATTTGCTCACCCAAGTGAAAAGCGTCAATTCCATAGAATATACGAGGAAACCATTAACAATTTTTCCGGGAACACCTTTATCCCAAAGCCCCGTTTTCCGAGACCTTATAAAGCAAATGAAAAGGGCTTACCAGAGCTAATTCATTATGATTGCGTGAAGTCTAAAACGTTTTCTTTCTCAAAATAAATATTTAAAAAAGGTGTAAAATTCAAAGTAAAATGTCCGACATTAAAAACACCTCATGAAGCAAAATGTACGGTTAAAAATACAAGGATGAATTCATTTGAAAACGCGAACGAATTAGGGGGAAAAATAACTTCCACATGCAACGATTCGTAAAACTATACATTAATTCCTCGCAGAAACTCTCTCCAGTAGTATGAGGAATTATACAATAGAGATATTACAAAAAATTTTACTTTTCCAAGCGATAAAGAATTTTCATAGTTGTATTATACAGTAAGATGCCG
>NNCF01126490.1:1303062-1329986 GCA_002313205.1 Laupala kohalensis
TCCAGAAGAATTATACAAAACAAAATTACATTTACAAAAACCATAAAAATAATATTATTTTCAGAAATAGAACACTCGTAATAATCCATACTAATATCTAAATACGTAATGCAAAAGAATGTCTCTCTGTTTGTTACTTTGTTACTTAATCACGGAACCAATCGTGATGAAATTCAGCAAGGAGATAGTTACGTTTTCCAGAATGAACATAGGCTAACTTTTATTTTTTAAATGTATATAAAGAAAGATAAAAATGAAGTTGAAGAAAAATGTCGATGAAATTAGGGGAAAATCGGCCATATTTACTTACTCTGCCTAAACCGTTAGAGATAAATGACAGCTATGAATGGCGATATTGTTAGCCATGAAGAGTTCTACAAAAAGTCCGTTACAGCATATGTCTATCTACAAAGGTTAATTTAAATTATCGGAAAACCGTTATGAAAAATAGAAGTGTTGAAATACTTCAATTTAAGCGAGGAATTTAAGAAGGAAAAATCAATCTTCATAAAATTTAATGGGTTCTTTGTTTTGTGCATTTAACAAAGATAAAAACTTCGTTAAATCGTACAGTTTGGACAAATAGTTTAGATTTTATAAGCGTTTTAATGAAATGGTGCAACCGCGCTGCCGCAGTTGTATCTTGCATCGGAAGCAACAATTCGACCTGCGAGGCTTCCTTCCGGTGAGAGGGATCGTTGGTCCAACGAGTAAAAATAAATCCGGACAACGCCGGGTCCGGACAGCTATTGATTTCATAAAAACAAAACAGTTCAAATTTCAAAATAATAATTTGTAATTGAGACTTTATAAGAAATTAGGTCCAGGCAAGGAGTTGTGTTAATACGTCACCAAAGAAGGGACTAATGGGCTGGAAACACGGATGCGCAGGTCAAAGACTCACCTGAAAAATAATAAAAGAAATGGTGTAAATATTTTTAAACATCTATTTCAGCAAGGTATATATACACGAAGCAACAAAAAATACAAAACCAGTTCAAATAAAACCACAATTACAATCATTTATTTGTGTTTCGTTGCGGAGAGCAATATTATTCTTCGATATGCGTTAGGTACACAAGGTAAGCACTTACGGAAGAGTAACACATGGAAGCCTCATCATTTTTTTAAGAAGTTATCCTGTACTGCCACATTTACCACAAAATACTATCGCTTTCTAATGGCCAAATATGCCTTAAATATCTTCATCCGTCAATATTGGTTTAAAATTCGCTTAACAAAATAACGTCAATGTTGTTTATCGTAAAAATACTGATGTTTCTATTTCAGTTTATTGCATAAAAGAATTTAAAAACTCCAGAGAATCCGTGCATAAATTATCTTACGTATCCACAGGGAGGGGAGGGCGTATGAAATGGTTAATTTTGGAGTTACGTCAAGTCTTGTAATTTCCGTACATTGATTAATGCTTAGCATAATACGGTTAAAAGAATTCGTTAACTCCATACGCCTTTGCTTTAAGAGTTCGTTTGTGATCCATTTTTTCAACACTTTTATGCTTTCTTCAACAAACGAAATACCTGCGTAAATTTTAAAATATTTTAACCCGTAAGGTTTTGAATTAAACGTATGTTAATTCAAAGAGGAAACATGCATGTAAATAGGAGAGAGCGATTTGGAAGCGATCACGTTTACATAATTTGAGTTGCACTCTTCAAAATGTGACGTGCAGGTACAGAAAATTTGGAAACGATACTTAAAAATTCATTCTTTCATATTTACAAATACAGTGGAGCCTCTTTTAACTCGAACTTCAAGAGAAAGACTATAAGTTTCGAGTTAACGAGTTTTCGAGTTATAGAGGACTTCGAGATAAGAAGTTTTTAACATTATCAATTTCGAGGCACATGTTATTACAGTCATTAGAAAATAAAAAATTCTACTTATGACATTTATTTTACTACATTTCTGTTGTGCATAATCACATGAATACAGATTATATTATGGATTATACATGCACATATTAAAAGAACTCTTGTGATTTTCTTTTGAGTCAAGGAATTAACACGTTCTTTGTCAATTGTATTTTCGATTGCAAACAAGGCACTAAATATATCGTCCTCGATATCACTACATCTTTCAATGAAAGTACGAAATCATTTCTTGCAATTGATTATTGACGTCAACGAAACTATTGCTTGGAGTTACAGAGAGTTGAGAAAAGAATTTCGATTTACAGAGGTCGCAAAGTTTACATATTGCTGTTTCGAGTTATAGAGTGTGCTAGATTTGTAGTTCGAGTTAGAGAGTGTATGGATATGTATGGATAGTACATCACAGGGATATCATATTCAGTTCGAGTTATAGCGTCTAAATAATTCGAGTTGTAGGTTTATTTTTGTACTTCAACGGAAGGGAATGGCTACTTTCTTCGTCTTAGAGAGGATTTCGAGTTAAGGGGTTTCGAGTTAGAGAGGCTCCACTGTAATAGAAATTGCATTTTTGAATTTCTCATCAAAGTGAATCTTGTCAGTCCACCATAACAGCAATATAGATGAAGTAATATTACAACATCATTCAAGCAATATAAAGAAAATACGAATTATCTAGAGTTAGAACTAAAATTAAGCAGAAAAATCTTACACGACTCGGTGATCAAAACTGTAATCGATAATGAGTAAAGAATTTCATACAAAATATACAAAAACACAAATGGGATTTGGTAGATTTTTGCGTTTACGTCATATGTAAAGTACTCAGTGTTTACTTGCCGACGTTTCGATATAATTCATACCATCGTCAGGGCTTGTAATCCTCGCTCCATACACACACATTCTAGACGTATTATTACTATCAAATGCTATCTGAGCGCATGTAATTGCACGTAGTATGAAGATGCTTTGGAAGGGTGGAAAGAGGTGAATGGTAGGTTGAATATATGTGTAGAACGTGTGTATATGGAGCGAGGATTACAAGCCCTGATGATGGTATGAATTATGTATCGAAACGTTGGCAAGTAAACATTGAGTATTTTATATGTGACGTAAACGCAAAAATCTACCAAATTCGATTTTACTTTGGAGGTCAAGAACAAGATGGAGGATATTAATAAAAAACACAAATGTAGTCCCAAATGAAAAATGTTGTATAAATGACATATTTCTTACATCGTGTATATTGTATTATTGTTTGAAAAATGTGAAAATTATCGTTTGTATTCTCCTTTACTGCGGAATGAAAGCACGTTATTGCTAAACAATTTTGTTCGGATGAACACAGTGTATTGAAAATAAGTGGGAAAATTTACTGAGGGGGATTTCATTGCGACATTTTCCATCGCAAGCGATCAAAACTCACGTCATATTTTACAAAACAAAATTATTTGCACAAAGCGAAATGGTCGAGCAAAGTCGTATTCTTCGGGAAGCCACAAAGACAGAGTCTGAAAAGAGTAGCAAGTTGGATAAACACGGTAGTAAACCAGAGACGGGGTGGACTGCTCGCTTTGAACGAAGACGTTAGGCGCGCGCAACGAGTTAAAATCGAAGTCACAGTGGGACTCACACATTTCTCAACAACAACAAAAAAACAAATAATTAATCCTATTTTCTAAAAAAAAAAAAAAAAAAAAAAAAANTAACTTGATACACGTTCGAAGAGACATACAAAACGTAAACACATTTTCAAAATATGTCACCTATAATTACTTCAAATACTTAAATAAATACAAGAATTTTACAATAAAAACCTTAATTGCGCAATAGTAAATTTATTCCATACACATTGTTTAGAAATTCATGAATACTCGAAAGAGGATAACAATGTGTCGGATTAAAAAAATGCGGAATTAATTCAAAATGACGCTTGACTTGACCAGAGTAATAAATTAGCTAAAATTGAGTTGTTTCATTTATTTATTTGTAGTTGTTGCTTCATCCGAACCCACACATTCGATTATTTCTGGAAAATAAAAAAAAATAGTTGACTCAGTTTAACTCATTTTATACTGTAGTCTTAAAAGAGACCCCTTCATGGCTTTCCGATAATTCAGAAATTAGTCTTAATCTAAAACACTTCACGTATTAAATAAATTGTTTAAAATAAGTTAAATTAAGGATTCAGAATTCAACAACTGTTCTCACATTTCGTCATTTTCTCTGCGCACAAGCTGTGTACATTTTATAGATATTTGGGTACTTCAAAATACGTTTTAGCAAAAGATTATTACTATTCAAATCCAGTAGACTCGCGTTACTCCGACATTTGACAGTCCGACAGGCTCGGTAATACACCAGTTTTCCTAAACCTCGTTAAGGTGGATTAGTTTTAATTACTTTTTAAAAGAACTATGATGTTTTTCCTCGTGATAACTTTTAAGGAAATCCGATATCATACCTGTCGGATTATCGCGAGTCTCACTTACAGCAAGTAGGAGCAAAGTCTTCGGGAGTGCGCCCACTGTGCGTGCAACGCATCGCATGCCCTTCGTACAGACAGAGAGCGAAGAAAGGGCCCTTCGTCGTCGCCCTCCGACCGTCCTTCGGCCGACCTTCCGTAGTCAGCGGCTGCTGCAGCCCCCGGGCTACTGCTCCGCTCTGTCCCTCTCCCCCTCTCTTCAATCTCATCACCCCCTCTCCCCCCTCGCCCTCCCAAACCCACCCCCACCCCTTCAGAGAAACGACGATCGATCGCACGCAGCACGCGCTTCCACTGTCACCGCCCCCATCGCCGTTCCTCTGTTTACGTCCGTTTTCGAAGAAAAACACGATCGAAGGTCGCGTGCGGTGGAAAACTATCGAAGGGGTTTCTATCCCTTTCATCTGCGCGGTAAGGAAATTCGTCCCAGATTCAAGCACGTGTCAACACGAAGAATGTTTGCTAGCGACGTAACTGAACTACGTCTCATGGAACACAAAAAACTTTACAAGAGTTTTTTGAATCACGTATTTTTACTCTCTTTCTGATTACGAAGTGTCATTGTACAGAGTCTTCAAAATAGTACGAATTGCGTTCCATGTTTTGATTCTTTTTTGTTCTGTAACCTTTTTCGTTCTGTTTCTGGAATATTCAATGCGTTACAAAAACCCCTATTATTATGATGCAACATTTTTAATACTATACAGAGCTTTTTACATTTATGATGTAAATTCATGATAAATTGAAAGGCGTTTCTATGTTGCTCATTGTTCAACATAGAAACGCCTTTCAATTTATCATGCTTTGATAATGTTGCTAAAGCTCCACAATTACCAAGGATGTAAATTCAGCAAACAGCTTAGTGAGCATATTATAGAGCACGCTAAGTAAAACAATTTTTTTTAAACTCTGCGTTGATTACTTTAAAATGGCAGATTGATTAGCAGAGGTAAATAAAACATATTCCTTTCTCTGAATAGTCTACTTTGCACAGTGCGCTCCGACTCGATTTCATCTGTTACATCAACTTGTAAATGACGCCCAGTAAAATTCAGGATTCAGGAAGTNTAACTGTAGTATATAAAAATATTTTAAATTGACCTTTATTTATTTCCCAAATAAACCAATATTCCGAATCACATAAAAAATATTTCACAAAATATTACCAAGTGTTCCCATGCGTTTGTTTTGTCGTATCTTTCTCCAGACGACGAGCCAGTTATCTCACATCACTGGAACCCCGTTTTAACTAGAAATAAATCCCAAGTCATGCTACTCATTAATAAAACCTCCATAAAACATAAACGGCATAAAATCCTCGCAGCCTGCTCCCCTTGCACAGTGCTGATAGGAATATCTATCGGATTAAAACGCCTCCGTCTTGCAGTCACTTCTTTCATGAATATTTGACATTCGGCCTGTCGGAAGTTTGCGCTCGTTCTTTCTGGAAGTTTCTCCCGCGTCCCGAGGGTGAGATTTCCCGCCCTCGCGAGCGTCGCGATAAAAGCGCCGCAGCCACTGGCGGAGGGTGGGGGGAAGACGACTCACGACGCAGGAGAAACACGCATCACACCGAGTGATCGCCCAGGCGCTGCAATCACTCACAGCATGTCCCCTCTTCTCGCCTCCTCAACACAAAGGAAACTGAAATTCTGTAAGACGACGGCTCTCGATAAATTCGTTTCATTTTGGGTTTAAACTCAAAATCGTATCACGGAAGGAATAAAAACGAGTATCAAAACATTACTCTATTTTGGCGACTAGATTTTTTTTCTCAAGGTGTTTCTCGGCTTTCGCACGAATCAAAAAATATATTGAAATTATTATCATTCTAATTTTTGTTGCGCAATAGTATTTTCTCTGTTCAAACAGGTACTTGGGGTGAGCTTATAAGCCAAGTCGGAAGTTAAATATAGTCTTAGTGGAGACTGCGAAATTTCCTTTATGGTGCATGATTGTGAAATAACAGATTTCTGCATTTCTAGCAGTACATTTCTAGCCTAATATTATTACAAATGAACCTCAGTTTTCACTGCTTAAATAATACATAATGCGGGTACATCACCAAGGCATTACGTATGGCTTATAATACTGTCTAAAAATCTTCGAGTTATGGAGAATGTTCCTAGCACCACATATTTCTGCATCTCTTTGTAGGTACTGGGATGCAATCCCAACAACTTTATCCCTTCATGGAGTTTCTCGGGGATGAGTCCAGTAGCAGAGGTATAAGCGGAATAACGATGACTTTTTCTTGATTCCACATCTCTCGTATCTCTGCGGCCAGATCTGAATACTTGGTTACCTTCTTCTCATGTTTCTTTGACATGTTGTTGCTCAATGAGATTGAAATGTCAATTATAAAGGTTTCTTTAATCCTTTTCTTTATTACTATTATGCCAGGTTTGTTGAAAGGCAAGGTCCGATCCGTTATTGTTATTATTATTATTA
The DNA here is from genome assembly GCA_002313205.1 of Laupala kohalensis. Classification (NCBI taxonomy): domain Eukaryota; kingdom Metazoa; phylum Arthropoda; class Insecta; order Orthoptera; family Trigonidiidae; genus Laupala; species Laupala kohalensis. Next base: position 1,309,891 of record NNCF01126490.1, read on the forward strand.
TTATTATTATTATGGATTCTTTCTCAGTAGAAACTGGAAAAAATTAACCCACCCCATAGATAGTATTCGGATTGGGTTTTATCGATACAGAAAGGAAATTCATCCTGGCCTGTATGATGTTACTAATTAATACAAAAATTTTCGGACGATGTTACATGTCTGCAGGAGGACAGCTTCTTGTGCAACCTTCATAATATTCTTCTCGAGTCCTAGCGATTCCAAATTATTCTGAAACGTCTTCGATAAAATACCTTCGACAGATATCACTAAGGGGATAATTTTAATCTTGCCTAACATCCATATATTCTTGATCTCAATTGCTAGGTCCTCGTATTTCGTTACATTTTCTGACTCAGTTGAAGTAATGTTGTGAGTCAGCGGAACAGCAATATCGATTATGGTGGCTGTCATATTTTCCTTATCTATTATTATTATTATATTAATCAAGCTTTAGGGATCGCACACATCTAGATCCAAATTCTCCAGTAATGGTTAAATTCAAGAGACCATATTCATGCGCCACTTTACGGAACTGTAAGTCAGTGATTTAAGTTTTAACAAGAAATAAAGAAAAATATTTATGTAAAATGTCTGATTTATGTAAAATAGTCAATAGATGTAATACATGTTAATTACTCTCCTCTATTGAAAATATTTCAAAGATAAATGAACCGATATTAGCGTAGTAACGTAAAATACAACACAGTACTATTACATCGGCGCAAGTAACATGATCGAGTATTTCTCGACACTTCCGAGAACAAATGAAGAGTTTGTTGCGTCGTATAAAAAGTGAACGCCGCAAAGCGATAGCTTCTCACTCGTTTTCTGTGACTAGCGCGCGCTGAACGAGTGAATACGACGCATAAAAGTGCTGCGCGATGCGAGAACACAACAAAGCCCCCGGCAAAGAAGAGGTAGCGAGCGTCTCACATTACATCGCCACATCGATATCCTTACTCACAATTAACAAGGGCTCTTTCAATCCCTGCGCCACACTGAGAAATTATCTTCAAACGCGCAATGAAGTCTCATGCTCACAACAAAACACCAAAATCAGAGATGACGTGTAATCGAACGCAGCAAAGAAATACGATTTCAAAATAACACTTACAAACAAATTCTGAATTGTTTCCATATTTCTTTGTCCAGCCAACACAATGAATAAGGGCATACAATTCAGATTTCCAAACTTTGGTTAGTAATCTATCAAATAAATTAATCCTCTCAAACTATTTATTATTATTTATTTTGTACCTCCGCATAAAATATTCTAATAAAATATTCAACGTGAGGTCCACGTCGCATATCACACGTTTCGGGAGTCAGTAGCTTTATTTCGAAAATAAGAAAATGCATCAAACACGTTGCATCTAAAATTATTTAATGATCAACCTGAATAGAAGAACTCTAATAAATTTGTGCTTCCAGTAAAATTTGACATGCGAGGGCTGATGAGATGGAATGATGAGAAAGTGGATGACAGTAACCGTAGCTGATTAAAATACGCAGATACCATTTATGAGATCAGTGGTGGATTGGACCTGAACTCTCAAAAAATAAAAGCATACCTTGCCACCTAAAACAATTAATAAATTTGTTTAATATTCAATATTGTTTATTATCTATTTGATGAGTAGATATATTTTATTTAAAAGATAATATTTATAAAGTTTGTGTAGTAAAACCATGATTTTCAAACAAAAATGCTCACCAGATCTCCCCACGACTATGGTCTAGATCCGTCACTGCATGACACGACATTTAACCATTATAACAAGTGTTAATCGAGATACGTTCCTTGGTAAACTCGTATCTTACACGTAAGAATAAAGCCATTATAAAAATCCAGCTCCGTATTTACAATTGCTGGAGCCATAATGCTTCGCATGACGACCGCTCGCCCACATACCACGGAGCAAGAGGTGGGAGTGAGTTGGGGGGAAAGGGGAGGCAAAAGACATGGAAGCCGGTATGCTCCACGTGCGCAAATCGATACCGGGCTTTTAAACAATAACGAGCGAAGCGTTGTTAACATCCAGCGCCTGTCCGCGGCAAGACATACGACCAGCTGAACGCGCCGGTGTGACGGGTTGTCTATGCGCAGGGGCACTTCATCTTGTCCGTGCCCAGGCTGTATTCCGATTCGAGAAGGGGCTAGAATGAACAATACGTTGTTACGAACAGCAGGAATCGACTCTTGGCAGTTGAAGAAAATAATTGAAGGTATGTTCTATCAACGTACGTGTTGTTTGTTGACTTCACAGACTTAAATTATACAATAAACACAGCACGATCGTCGAATAAAACTAAGTCAAATCCGAGTAGAAGTCTAGTGCTCTATTTAGCGTATTCGTAGAAACAAGTCGTTTTATACCAATACATTTCATCCTGATAACATAAATAAACTAAATTATACTTATGTAACAGTTCGCCTACACTGTTTTCTTGGTAAACGTGGTCAAAGCTTCCATGACTTATCACAATTTCCGTGAAACTTTCCCTAGAATACGTAAACATTATTAATTTAGGATTTTCCCTTAACAATCTGATAAAAAAAGTCGAGAAGTAATGGTAAATAATCAACATTTCAGCAACTACATCTCAACTTTTCCTTCAATCTTGGCACGGTTTATCAACATAGACTCTATCCCATAGCGTCATAATCCCAATGGATCGGTTATCATAGTTGGAAATCCTAGTTTCCGTCGAACTCTTCCGCACATTTTCCGTGATACTTGGCATCGTCAGTTACGTTCATCTTACGTATATTTTCATTTAAGTTTTAGATTTTATTAATTCTTCTATANATCTTACGTATATTTTCATTTAAGTTTTAGATTTTATTAATTCTTCTATAATTTTAGTTGCTCTGTTTTCAATACATTTTAAAAAGTGTATTACAATCAAATCCATCATGTATCCTAATTGTGCTATTCACGTCTATTATATAGTCTAAGAGAGAAAATTATAACTCATAACTTTTTGTATACAATGGAAATAATTAAACAAATATATTGAGATTGTCCCAATAAGGTCTTAAGTTATACATTACAATCCTACATCATTGACCTAAAACATCCCCAGTTCCTTAAACGTTATCTGAACGGAATACGTCACTCGGAACACTCCGATTCCAAAGAACGAATCCTTTCTTGAACGAAAGATAAGAAATGAAACACCTGCGCTGTCATGAGAGTCTTTGGCCGAAGACCGAAACGCAACTGCGGACGTACGAAACGCTGAATGTGAGTCGAAGAGCTTTTGAACGGATTTCAAAGGCGTTGAGGAAGAGGCGAGCTCCACTTGCCAACTGCGTCGCTTTCCCCAAAGCAGCGAATAAGGAAGTCCCGAACGAAGTAATTCGTTTCTTTGCTTCGACGCCGAAACATACGCATCTGCCACCACGTGGTCTCGTCTCGTGAACTGAGATATGTGGGGAAAAGAACGAAGAAGACATCTGATGCACATCTACCACCAATCCCAAGTTAATTTTAGGGTAAAGTTATGAAAAAAAATACGTACATTTTTGTAACATATTTTAGGGTCATAAAAATACGAAAATTATAAGAGTTCTGTTAGAGAACATGAACAGCGACGTAACGAAGATTCCAGTCGATATTTGATGTTGTTCTTTCGAGTTTATACCTCACGTTTTCTCACTCGCGTTACAATTTCATGAAACTTCTTCCAGGTTTCAGTCCCACACTTATTTCAAATCATAATTACAATATGCGAGACTAACTTAAACAGTAACGTGCAGTAGACGTCGTGTTGACTCAATCATTACATCCACAACAATTTAAGTGCCACAAAACCTTTTTAAAAAAAACTTTGGTCAAAATGGCTGAAAATGTCCCTTGTTTTCTGGTGCATGTTTTCTATAGCATCTTGTAATATCAGGTTTCGTCTCATCCCGACTTTGGGTTCTACGTTAAGATTCCCAGTTCATTATTTACTATCTTTTCATTGTACACGCATTATACATATATCTATCTTTGTCGTAAACGTGAAAGGTAACAATAATTAGTTTCAGTACGCAATAAAATAATTCCAGTCAGAAGTCAATACTCAGATCAGCTGATCTAGAAAATAAAACCATCGATATCGAAATATCGGAGTTCTCCAAGTACATCTAAAACCTAAAGTCAACATTTTAATTTTTTTTAAAGTGTTTAACAATTAATGCTCAGTTTGAAAAGTAGTGCCAGGAACAAGACCACAACACTTTTCCAATCTTCATTAATTACAAGTGATAGCCTGGCTGTTCCTTTATTTCATCGCCAGTCCCTGGCACGGGAACTCGCAACCCTAGATTTCGAGAACGTGATGCAAAACACTGCTGACGCGAATCCTCCAGATTTTCGTACCCAACGCACTAAAATGACTAGTATAAATGACTAGTTCTTACTGTACTCAAAGCAACCAATGTTCGCAACTCGGAAGTACCAACACCTCCCCTAAAACGCGTACGAAGCCAAATAACGGACTAACAGGAATCTGCCGGTGATATTCCGCATGGTTAAGATGGAACGAGCATCCACACGAACAATATTCAGGAAGTCGCTCGACTGGTTTGAAATACATAAGAGCATTAAGTACAAACACGTCGGCCGAGCACGACGGTTGCGTAATGTATGCATCTCACCTTAGAGAAAGTTCAATAGCTTTCTCATATCCCCAGTGATCTGTAGATAAAAATGATGTAAGAAATACAACAAATCAAAGAAAACCTCCATCATTTTCATGATAAAAAGTTGGTATTTTTTTAAAAGATATGTGTTACACCATCATGTATAATTGCAATTATTTCATATGAATGGCCGGGGAGGTATGTTGTTGTTTTTTTTTTCAACTTGGAATCAGAACAAGTACGTGTTGCTCCGTTTATTTATGCCGATTTGCGATATATCAGTGATTTAATTGTATCTCAAGTGTCTCCGTAAAGGACCGTAAGAGGCCGCCGCAGTCGTCGTTCTCCTCGAAGTCACCTCCATCGCCTCGCGATAAAACGAGTCTCCGACCGAACATTCGCTCTCCAGAATCCGAACGAGATTTTCCTGCTGTCGCAGCATCGAAGGCCCTCGCAGCGGCGAGACCGCGCCCTGCACCTTCCCCAGGGAGACAGACGGAGCGAAGGGAGGGAAAGGAAGCCATTTTTCGACGCGTGCGTCGGAGGGATAGGGACGCCCTTGCGATGGAGGGAAGCCGCAAGCGACGGGGAAGGGGAAAAGCCTCGTCGGCTCCACCGGCAGCACTCACTGCCTCACGCGTATTATGCGACTTATTAAACAGAAGCGCGTTTCTTAAGGATAGGTTTTACCATGTCATTCTTTCCAAATAGATAAATGCAGACAATTTGTAAATGGGAAATGTAGCGTGCTATTGAAGCTTATCTACATGGGGCAATTGGAGATAGGAGGTGGGGTTCCTAGGAGTGGTCATTGATACTAGGGGCTGGGCTCTAATGACCTCGATGTTGGCGAGCCCTAAAGCCCCACAAAAAAAAAATACTAGGGGCAGTAGGAGGTGGATAGAAGAAGGAGGGTATTCCTTTCAGTAGTTACCGCAATATGAACTGGGACATTAATATGAAGAAGAAAAAATGAACTTTTTCTGGCTTGAACCTGGCATGACCAATAACGCTAACAACTCAGTCACCGGAAGAGAAACAGCCAATTTATGCCATTACTAAGCCACTGCGGTAATACAATATTATGAATGCAACCCGCAGCGCGGTTGAGTACATTAATTCTGTAGTCCCATCCTGGCCTGGGTTTTTCTCCTGTTTTCCATCAGATAGAGGCAGATTTTTTTGTTATAAAGACTCGCCAGGTTCTTGCCGACGGGAAGCACGAAATGAAATAATAAATATCGAATTTAGAGTTTTCAATAGTTACGATCAATACTTTGCGAATAATCCACAGTTGGATAATAATGCAAATTACTTTGAAATTACTTTCTCGTTTTTTATTAAATACAAATTTGTAGGTATTATATTAATATTATAACACGTACCAAAGTATTTTTAATGTTAGGTGAGTGCTGAATTGCTAAACCCGCCTCAGTCGTAGGGCCCTTGATCGGAATTGATGGGATGGTCCCTTGCTTGCTTCCGGAGAGTAGATTAGTTTATTGTTCTCCACGTGGTCATACACAGTTTGTAACTGTTTTTTAACAAATAAGTTTTTTTCTTTATTTATGATGCAATGTCTCTTTATACTTATAGTCATCACTCCTATTCGCATCTTGAAATCAGTATTTATACCATTTTTACCCACATCTACGGTTTGCGATAGCCACATAGCCACTGCGATATGTGCATTCAGACCACGTTATCTCGGAAATACAAATATTTTATTGATCCTTATCTTCAATTATTACATTGGTAAAGTTTTCCCACATAATTTGGAACATCCGGAGCATTATCGATCAGAGATACTTCGGATGAAGTTTGTTTAATAAAAAAATATGGCCGCTTCCATGAACATAACCAGGAAATTTACGAAATGAGGAATGCGATTCAGAAGAGTTTGAAACTCCCTCCACGCGACACGCACGCTATAAAAACATACATTAAAGACGAGATATCAGAAAAGGAAACACCTTCTTGTGACAGTGGGTGGCTCTGGTGGCAGCGTTCTTGCTCTTCAGCAAGTCATTCCGGGTTCAGAAAAATTTGTCCATTTTCACTTGATTGTCCCAGTTCATATTACTGAAGACTACTGAAAACCCTCGCCTTGTTAGTATCAATAATGCTATTACTAATCCCTTCTACTAATAACTCCTCGTGGACCAAATTGTAGGTAAACTCAGCTAAGCGGGCCACCAACTAAGAAAAACCGTAGCACCCTACACTGAAATGGAACAATCGCTGCTTTTGAAGCAGGAAGAAAAATGTACATTAAAAAATTAGGTTAACTCTACGTATATCATCCAACATTCGTAAATAGATTCACGGTCTTGATCGATAACCATACAGATAGTATAAGCATAAATTAAGTAGATAGATTGTATACGAGAACGAAAATTGAATTGAAAAAGAGCCAACTAAAAGGGCTGATCATTTTGAACACATCGATGCAGTATATTTTCCCATAACCGCTCAAGATGACTACCACTGCAGTAACAAAAAGGCTATATTGGTTCATGATTCAATTGCCCGGAAACAGTTTAGATATTGTATCCAGTTCCCCAAACTAAATCCATTGCAATAAAATTATTTAAATGACGCTAACACAACTCGAGTGAATAGTCGAAATACAAGGATGAAACGAATGAAATCATGTTTTCTTCGTGTGCATCAATTTTGCTCTTCCACGTTCACAAATACGCTTCCAAAGCAACGAAGTGCGCGTCCGATGGACAGAATTAAATGAGGTTTTCACTTAGGGATTTCTTCACCTCTTGTGGAGAAATGTCACTTCAACTTTACAATTCCTGTGCAACCAACATATACCCTTCCCCATTATTTCACACATATCATGGAATTAGGTGAAAGAGAGGTGTGAAAAACATAATTCTTCTCAACAACATAAACAATGTTGGTTAATAATATTACTTAATTGAATTGAAGGTGATCAGTTTCATATTGTGTTTTGGGTTGTGTCGTGTTGCATTGTGCGTTAGTACACAGCAGTTTGTAATTTTTGCTTTTTGACCATAACTTTACTTATTAGTTATTTATATTATTTATATAGAATACTTTCGGGGAATTACTTAGTATTTCATTAACGTGCCCCACACTCTATTTGTCTGTCCATGTAAGTCCCTTCCGGTCACACAACCTGACTTGGTGATTCCCTTTTATTCCCTCGCAATCCGGAAGAGCGTAATTCCGCTTTGATAAATCATGGCCTCCACTTGAGCAGACTCCGCCTTCTAACGATCAGAAGCACTTTCCGTCCTCGGGGCCCCTCGCAATGAGAAGCGGAGGCGATTCCCTATCCTCAGAGGACGAAGGAGTCGTTTGGGAACATAAGATGCTCCGAACGAAAAAGAAAAAAAAAGTTATCGATGAAATGTTCGACTACAAATAAACACGAAACGGAAAACGACGAAGACAAAATTCGCCGTCCCAAACAAGTTACAAATGAAAGAATTCTGCGACCACAACTATTATACAATATTTCATGTCAATAAATCCGTTCCGTACCATTTCAACTGAAAGTTCCAACATTTAATTCATAGCTCAAATTTTTAAACGAAATAAATCAACAGTACATTTTTGATCTGTCAATAATAAATAAATTATCTCTTACGACCTTTGTTTTCGACAGTCGTAATACTGCGCCATTTTTTTGCCTCGAAAATGGAGTAATAGAGACACACAATGAAGATACATTGTGATCGTCTTAAAGAAAGGTCCTCAGAAACTATTTAACTTGATTATATAATGAACGTAAATGGAACTTATATCCCATCTTGCTGTTTAACTAAATACGGCATATTTTGTATCTGTTTTGAGGTACATATTAAAAATATTTTGGAATTCTTTTTCCTAGATTAAGAGCATTATTTGTATTAAGAACAACACCATTATATGATAATAGGCATGGATGATATACCCGAATTTGTTAAATTTTCGTCCCACGATATATTAAATCCACTCACATATTTAATAGCTCTTTATCGCAAGGGGTGTTTCCTAACATATTTAAGAGAGCTAAAGTGAAACCTTTATATAAAAAAGGAAAGAGACATGATGTTCGTAATTATCGGCCAATTTCTCTACTACCCACTTTCCCAAAAATTCTTCAAAAATTGTTCTATAAGCGTCTTCTAGATTTTTTATCAAAAAATAACATTCTCTCTGACAATAAAGACGGNTTTTCTTTCTTAAATGATGTTACCGCTTCTCTTGACCATGGAGAAAATCCTCAGGGTGTTTTTCTTGATATATCTAAAGCATTCGATGTCATTGAGCACGAAATTCTCCTCTGAAAATTACAATCATTTGGCATTCGTGGACTTGCGCATCAGTGGCTGCCTTTCGAATTAAAAAATAGATATCAACAATTCGAAATATCACATACTAAAAATAAAGTATTTCAGGATTGCCTTTCAGAAACCAAAACCACTAACATGCGGAGATCCCAAAGGTTCAATTCTCGGTCCTATACTCTTTTTGTGAACGACATGTCGTCTTCCCATTCAGATTGCAAAATGGTTCTTTTCGCCGATGACACTAATCTACTATGTAAACACGCCAATGCTCAAAAAGTTTTGTCTAACATCTCGGCTACGTTCCATGCAAATCGCCTCATTGCAGTGTCTATATCATTTCACAATAGTATCACAAAATCTTTACCTCAGGTTTCTTTTCCGTTAAACGAAACACAATTAAAAACTGTTACTAATACAAAGTTTTTAGGTCTTCATATTCAAGACAATCTCAAATGGATTTGTCACGTTGACAAACATAATTCCACATTAAGTAAATTGTGTTACGCATTACGAATCTTAGTTAATACTGTTAGTCAACATATTTCCCGTAGAGTATATTTTGCAAGTGTTTACTCTCATTTACGATACGGCGTCATATTCTGGGGTAATTCCTGGCAGAGCGTCCAAACTTTCAGAATTCAAAAGTGGATTGTTCGGAGAATTTGTAAACCTCACCCCCGAATCTCTTGTTAACCTTTATCCAAGGAATAAAACATTTTAACACTTGCCTGCATTTATATTAAGAAAACTGTCGTGTTTGTTAAGACCGAATTACTGAAGCACCATCCTTGTTTCATACAAAACAGTTTTGTTCACGAACATAATACTCGCAATAGTAATAATATTCATCGCCCTAGAGAGTCAACCACTCTTAGCCAAAAAGGACCGTATCATTCGGGAATCGTTCTATATAATTCCCTGCCCAAGAATATAAATTATATTATTAAATTGAATCTCCTGAAATCCGCTGTTAAAAGCTACTTTCTGCACCAGTGCCTCTACACTGTAAGAGAATTTATTTATTTTAATAAAATTTAAAACCGTCTTGTACTTTATCACGCCATTGTTGTAGTACTTTCAAAACATGTTACCACAATTTAAAAACTATTTTCCTGCATGCTAGTATTTTGTCTTATTATTCATATAAATTTAGTTGTATATGTACTCAACCACGGTTGTGTACATTAATTCTGTAGCCCAATCCCGGACCGGGTTTTTCTCCGGTTTTCCTTCCAGTAGAGGCGGATTTTTGTATAAAGACTCGCTAGGCTGTTGCCTAGAGACGGCATCAATAGAAATAATTGTTAGTGAAATTAGTGTTATTTAATACTTACGAATTATCAACAATACTTTCCGATTGACTTATAGCTTGATAATAATACGTACTTGTGAAATGACTTTTCTATGTTTTATTAAATACAATATTTGTTGGTATTTGTTAATACTATAACATGTGTCGAACTATTTTTTATCGTCAGGAGTATATTGAAAAGTTAAATCAGCCTCTGCCTTAGGGCCCTTGATCGGAACTGACGGGATGGTCCCTTGAATTAGTTTATTGTCCTCCACGTGGACATTCGCAGTTTGTAACTGTTTTTTTTACAATGAATTTTGACAATAAAGTTTATTATTAATTGTTGTAGATGTCGTAGGAAGTTCAGATTGTAGTATCCCATATTGAAAGGATATCCCCCCGTTACAGAAAAAATATTATAGAAATATTTGAAAGTAAATGTGAGTGAATAACCGAAAGAATTTATCTACATGGAAACTACTTGAGGTCGTGTCAACATAGAAATCGAAATTTCGAATGAACACAATAGGCCACGTTGGTTGATGACACCCTGCCGCGACGGTCTTCCATTCCGTTCCCTGTGATTGCTCCGCAGCGAAGGGTCTGTCTTAAGGGCGAGGGACAGTGAGTGAGTAAGGGCACTATAGTGTTCGTGAGGTAGGTCAACCCTCGCCCACATATGACTCACTGTCGCCCTGCAATTACGTGTGGCATGGCTGCAGCACGAGGGGAGCAACTGCCACACGGAAATATGTTGCGATCGCTTTTCGCTGACAGGGGTGAGCAAAGTACAGGGGAGTCGCTTCGTCAACATCGGATGATTCAGCGGATTTCACTTTCCGCATATTTAGTAACCAAATTCAAAGCATGAGACACGTATTCTCTTACACAGTGGCAGATCTAGATCGCAATCAAGAGGGGGGCTAAATTTTATAAATGTTATTACAATTATTATTGTTATTATTATTATGTATTTCCGTTTCGGCTAAGACGAGCACCAGTAAGGCTCAGTTAGTGATTTGAGTTTACTCACTAGACTCGTCTGAATAACCGACATCGGAGCAGCGTCTATATATGATCCAGACCACTTGTATTGTAAATATTATTATAATAATTATTATTGTAAATATTATTATAAATAATATAGCGAGTTAGTATTTTAATATAATATATCAGTCCATCAAATAGATAATTAACAATTCATGAAATAGTGAGCAAATTTATCAACTGTTTAAAATGACAAATAGATATTAAAGGGTAAAGATACATTTCATCAATTTCAATATCATCTGTCGAAAGTTCAGGTCACATGGGGGGGGGCAATAACCCCCTTAGCCCCCCCCCTAGATCCGCCAGTGCGTAAATTTCCATAGATAAGACGAGGTATAGATTTTTGTCGAAGTTTTATAGTTTTACCATAAATCTGTCCCACACGACGACCCCCAAAAGTGTGGGATTTCTAAATGGTATGAATGGCACAGGGGACGATTAATTATTTTATTTACTAATTTTATGCCTTTTGGCAAAAGGAGGTTCAGACCATGAGACCTGCTCTTCCACCTAACCGTTGAACTTTGGTCAGGGAATTGGGAAGGAGAGATGTTGGGTGGTAGGGGAACTTACGGTACCGAACCGACATTTGCCTGGAGTAGATGAGGGAAATACCAACTGAAAACCGCACCTAGTTCGGGCGAGCAGGTTCTGAATTCACGCGCTACCGCTCAGCGGGATCGAGGAGGTGAAGACACTACCACTAGATCACCGCTGTCGGTTTACACCATGTCCAGGTGTATATGGGAATTATGGCCGGTATATTATGGGAAACATGAAGAAGAGATCGATTCGCTTCGTACAGAAAGAGACCCGAATGACGAATTCATGACGACGGTTCAGACCATGAGACCTGCTCTTCCACCTAACCGTTGAACTTTGGTCAGGGAATTGGGAAGGAGAGATGTTGGGTGGTAGGGGAACTTACGGTACCGAACCGACATTTGCCTGGAGTAGATGAGGGAAATACCAACTGAAAACCGCACCTAGTTCGGGCGAGCAGGTTCTGAATTCACGCGCTACCGCTCAGCGGGATCGAGGAGGTGAAGACACTACCACTAGATCACCGCTGTCGGTTTACACCATGTCCAGGTGTATATGGGAATTATGGCCGGTATATTATGGGAAACATGAAGAAGAGATCGATTCGCTTCGTACAGAAAGAGACCCGAATGATGAGCTTCTCAACAACGAAACTAAAGATGTACTTAGGGTGCTATTTCCCTCAGATAATGAAACGATCTTTAATTCATTGGTGAGTGATTTGTTTCATTTTATAATGGTTTTAATAAATATAAATTTCAGTCCATTTTGTTGTATCTGTCCTGTTTGACGACCCCGGATTTTGCGGGAGCCTCTCTTAATGATTCAACTATCGTCTAATCTGCGGAAATGTACGGGAACTAAAAAAGGAAGATAAGATGAAGAAATGAATTGTCTGTACTCCAAAGAAATACATTTCAACACTGTCCATCTCGTTATCGACCTTTGAATTCATATTGCAATATCGTTTTTGCCTTTAGGTCAATAAAAGAAGGATCGACATTCACTCGTCTACGTGAGTATGATCTAAGTGGTACGAAGCTGCGTAGAAGTTGTTACAATGCGTTCAGTACTGCTCGTGGGAATGTTTCATGAATACTTGAAGTATATATGAGCACAGAAAGAAGAATTACAAGCCCTGATGAAGAAACAAGGAGTCATCGTGGCTCAGTGGGTAGAGAGCTGAGCTGCTGGCTGGATGGCCGGGGTTCAAACCCCGGTAAGGTGGGGATATTCATCACACCTCAACGTACAGACTGGCTCCCAGGCCTACTCAGCCTGCTGAAAAATGAGTACCACGGTCTATTCTGAGGTCAAACCGGTCGGAGCGAGATACTGACCACATCTCCTCCTTCTAGTATCGAAGTCAAATAATGGGGAAGCTCTACTCTCCGCGAACCCCATAGACCTTCGGAGCCAGTTGTGGGAAAGTCTGACTTGATGAAGAAACAAAACAGGTATCCAAACATTGTGTTTTTGTATTGGTCTACACGAAAAATCCAGCCAGGTTGGAGAAATTTGTTTTTCTGACAATAAATTATACTCAGACCGTTCATACATTACATTCGATTTGTAGCCGTCACCCCAGCTATATAGGCAATTTTTGTGAAATTCAAGGAAGAGGATAGAGTATCGATTTCATCCACCTGACCCTAAGATGACGTCACTTCAAGGGCTGCCGACCCTGCACAAACGAGAGGGGACCGTGCCCTTCTCCCATGCGTCTATCCGCTTGTCCCCAGAGATGTGGTAAAGAGAGGAATCATACCCTTGGGCAGGCACATCCTAACGACAGATGGAGCTTCACTCACAAGACAAATAGCCGTGCTGGGAATACACACAAAATATGAAACAAAATTTTTTAATCATTCACCATGTATCACTTAAGCATTGCGAAGCCATTTCGTATTTGTGCAAAATTAATTGAGGTAAAAAAAGATAAATTCTATCTGATAATGTCAAGTACCATAAATATACTGAAGTTAGTTACAGCGAGGCCCTTCTTCATCAGCATATTCCATTAGACTTGTCAAGGTCCGTCATCGAATGAGTCGTCCAATGCATGTCATCTGGAAAAAAATACTAACTCCTTAATGGCGAGAAGATATTGAAAGGTTTACTCGTTCAATTACTGGCACCAAGTGCACGACTCCTTTGGTCGCTGAATGACAAACATTTTTGAACTTTTAATTCCGTCAAGTTAAACATGGTCGGAGTCTTGTAATCATTACAGAGTCAAAAAGACATTTAAATGCTTTTCTCTACATAACTAACAAAATTACTCGAAAAAAATTATCAAATATTGAGAACGCAATGCTTTGATAGGGACTGAATGAAAAGCTATCGTACGTTTTCTATTTCTCGCGAGATTCCCTCTCCGTTATGAACAGGAATGCATACACTTGAAATTCTTTTTTCTTGACCAATATATAACGGAACGATATATTCGAGGATTGGTCATCAGTAAACGATTCTCTTTATAACGGCAAGGTTTCGGCAATTTATTTTGCCTTCATCAGGGCTGTATGACATGGAATTACCGCAGGGCATGCCTCTAAATAAAACACTACATCTCTACAACATTCCTGGTGTAGGTCAAAAAATAAAATAAAAATGGGAAAAAATGAGATGTTTTTTTTGGTTTTGACTTACACCAGGAAGGTTGTAGAGATGTAGTGGGTTGTATTTAGAGGTTATGACTGGTGGAAATTGACGATGGTGTGGTTCCATATCATACAGGTATATTGTTTTGTATTATATTAAGACTTTGAGTATGTTTTTGTAACAGTTACTTCATAGTTAGATACTGAGTAATCATTGATATATTGTTTGCGTTATTAAGGTTTTTCAAAGTTGCACTAGAAATAATGTAAATTGCTTATGTTCTTTGTAGCCCTGATGAAGGCAAAATAAATTGCCCAAACATTGGCGTTGCGAAAAGAATCTTTTATTGATGACCAATCCTGGAATATATCGTTCCGTTATAAATAATTATAATTACGACATTTTGATGGACGAATACAATTTAATTTGCGCTACGAGGTCTGAGTCGTCGTCAGAGTCAAAACATAGAGTTATAAAAAAAAGTACGAAATAAGTTGTATTCGTCTATTAAAATGTAGAAAGTCTAAAATGATTGATTTACAGGACGAACATGTTTCACAAATACGCTTCAATCACCAATTCGTATTCCCATCTTCACAAACTACTTGGCTTCCTCTTTATAAAATTCCTCCCTCATTTCGAACTCGCTATTCGCTTCGTCATCGCCATTTTTGGTTGCTTCCTAACTGTTCTACTCTTCGTCCCCAAAATGATCTTCACTTGATCTCGCCACTTCCCTCAACCATTTCCTTAGAGCTTCTTGTTACCTTCTTTTGGGAGTTACGTTCACAAAAAAAAAACGACTTCATCCAAAAAATAAATTACTTTTTCACCCATCAATATTTTCTATTTAGTCACAGACGCTTCATGATCATTTAAAGCGTCCTTACCAACTATTCTTTTCATTATATTTTCCATGACTATTTTTCAATATCCTCATTTCTTACTCCCATTCCTCTCTTCTTCATTAATTAAGTTCTGACATTTATCCTCAACGCAATTTTGTCCCTTTCCTACCCTCAATCGTCCTAGGAACGTACCTCATCATTATCCTCACCCAGTCGACTGTCGACGTATATCACATGTCCTCTTCCGCCACTGTGTGTAATGAAACGTCCCCACGTCCTCACATCCACACGGAATTGTCCTCCCCCTCGCAATAGTGTTCGCTGAAACCGGAGAGGGAGCGCTTCACAAATAAAGGTGTCATTTCGCCGACGCAATATGCAGCATTGCTATTCGTAATCAACTTTTGTGGAAGGATGAGAGCTTCAACACATACGTGATAAATAAAAATGAATTATCAACGACCGGGTATTGCGAAGGACAGGGCCTCGAACCCGGGACTTCATGCTCTGGTCGCAGGTGTGCTCTCCACTGCACCACCCGCCTCGACTTCTCAAAGGCCGTACACAGCATCCACCCGCTCTGCTTCGATGAGCCTGGGTCACTTCAGGGGATAAGTGACCAGTGATGGCTCTCATGCTGGGAGCGCTGGAATCCGGTTTCCACGCACCTACGTGTCGGATGCCATTTTTAACTCTGGACTTCCGAATACCTACTCGTGGAGGGTGACGTCTGTGGTCACTTGTATCACCGGAACGGACCAGGTGGGAGTAGTGTATGGGTTTGAGGAGTCGAGGCGGGTGGCGCAGTGGATAGCACACCTGCGGCCAGACCACGAGGTCCCGGGTTCGAGTCCTTGGTGTCGCAATTTTCACCTGACCGTTGACGATGCAAATACTCCTCGACGAGTAGGTACTCGGATGTTGTGAGTTAAAATCAGAAATTATGTTCATGAACGATCTTTTTCATAACCGTACCGACTACTCCCACCCACGAAATGTTTCAGCTTCATACGTCACCATCTAGTCACCACGTCACCGCAACTGGTTCTTTTCGTTTCGAAATCTTCCAACAGCACCAGTTTGTAAACGCAATGCCCGGACTGATTAAGTATCTACCGGTGCGTTTTCCACCATTAAGAGAAATTCTACAGTATTAAAGAAGTTATAAATACGACGAATTTTTCCAATTTTAAAGGCCTTGGGAAAGATAAACACGTAACAGTCATCGAATGCTTCTACTACGAAATTGATATTTTCTTAATCTACAATGTCTTTATTACGTATATAGGTTTACCAGATCTAGCACATGAAAAATCACTCATAATTTTTTTACGATTTTAAACCAATTGTGGCAGGTAAATACACTATCTTCACTAAACGAACAAAGAAAGTTTGAAGCTGAATATTTTGCAGAAATAACGAATTTGTTGTAAAACAAGTTCGACAGGAAACACAGTCAATTGCTGTTCAATGATTTTTTTTTTCTTGATATGAAATATTAATGGATGTGGATCTTACTTTCAGTTTCAGAACGGAACCCAAATTGAACTCTCACGGAAGCACGCAAGCAACCCGCCAAACTGTCCCTAGAATTATAAAATAAATTTTTTTTCTTCAACCCAGAAGATCTACTATACTTCGAAACGTTGTCATTTACATTATTTATTTTTTTAGCTCAACAGCATTTCCGTTATCAAGACCCATAAATACTGCGCTGTGTTTCTATGATTTTTCATTTCTCTGTTTATTATATTCCTAATTAAAGTCACAAAATGTATTAAACGTGCACATAATTTTCTTTATTAATTAAGAGACGCAGTGAGGAATGCAATTGAGGAAGAACGCCCTTATGAACTTCTCCAAGCGACTTGGCAACGCCGCTGGCTCTGTGGAGAGAGGCAACCGGCCGAGTGAAGCGTTTCTCATTTACTCCACTGCTCGCAACAGCGCTACAGTAGCACTGTCACGCCTTCGTACATGACAGGACGGAGAGATAACGATTCACTTGTGTTGCGTTCGAAAAGAGAGATAATGTAATGGCGTTTCTACTCAATATTGAGGTATTAATGCCTCGGTTCGGGAAGGACGGGTTATATACAACGAGAGTAGCTGTCCTTTTTTATTGCAGTATTTGAAAATGGGAAATGTAGCTTAGTGCTACTGAAGCTCATCCACATGGAGCGGTAGGAGTTAGGACTTGAGTGGTTAGGTCATGGTTAGCTGGGTTTACCAACGACTCGGACCACGTGGAGGCGTTAGTAGAAATTGTTAGTAATAGTAAGAGTTATTGATACTAGCAGCAGGTGGATAGAGGAAGGAGGGTTCGCATTTCATTAGCCACAGTGGGAGGCAGCTGTACTTAGAAGTCAACTATAGAATATGATCAGGTATATCAATTCCCTAACATGATTTTTTTTTAAGTTTTAATTCAATCCGATTTTATTTCGACGGGGGAGGATTAACAGTTCCTAGGTGTCTGGGGATATGAAAAAGTTAGTGCAAAATTACGTACATTTTGAACAATGCATGATTCCGAATGATTCTATTTTTTAAATATAGCATTACGTTTATTCAAAACAATTTATTTTT
The DNA here is from genome assembly GCA_002313205.1 of Laupala kohalensis. NCBI lineage: Eukaryota > Metazoa > Arthropoda > Insecta > Orthoptera > Trigonidiidae > Laupala > Laupala kohalensis. Next base: position 1,327,765 of record NNCF01126490.1, read on the forward strand.
TCCAAAAATAGTCTAGACTTTTCATTTTCACTCCCGTCACTGACTCAATCTTAAGTCCAGGGCCTAATTACGAACTGGGCGCGATGCAAACAATAACATATTTTTAAACAAACATTCGCAGCTTAAATTCTGAAATTTGGTCATGCGCAATTTTTTAAGAAATGGCTGCTTTAGAGGCCTATTTTACAAAATAAATAATTGTGTTGAACTGTCTACACAATTACTTCCTCCTGGGACTGATAAGAAACACTCGATGAAATAATAGGTTCCTTTATAACCAATACAAAAGCAATAATTTACTCATCATAAGTTGGTCACTTCCCTGTATCGAACAAGAGGTACTAAGTAGACGTATAATATACGCTAATGTGAAATGACTTTTCTATGTTTAATTAAATACAATATTTGTTAATACTATAACACGTCTCGAACAATTTTTTTATCGTTAGGAGTATGTTGAAATGTTAAATCCTCCTCTGATTCAGGGCCTTTGATCGGAATTAACAATAATGTTTATTATTTAATTAATTATAAAAAATAAATTAATAAATGCGAATAACCACGAAGACGAAAATTAGTTGGGCTCTAATGACCTTGCTATTGACGAGCCCTTTAAGCCCACACACACACACATACAAAAAAAGGCTAATTTACTCTCATTTAAAACAACACGGTTTTAATAGATTTGTTTAAATCACCATCTCAGATTTTGATGAAACTTTGTGGGGAGGTAGCAATCCTAAAGACTACAAAAAGTACCAAGTTTTATTGTAAACTTTCAATCCGTTGGGAAGTTACAACAATGTAAAGTTTAAACAAAATACACGCTCAAAAACGCACAAATCGTGCGAATTGCTCTCGAAGCACCAGGTAGAGGTGTCATTTTACAGCTTATTTAATGAACTTTACAATAATACGTTGTATGATCAAGGTCAAGGGGGAAAATTGAGACGTTTAAAATCAAACTTATGATTTTCAATTTCTCAGAATGCATAGATTTTAAATTACTACTAGAAATACTTGATACCCTTGTTAGCCGTCTGGGAAAATTGGAATGTGGGATGCAAATGGATTCGGCGTTAAAACAATAAAATATTCAAATACAGCGTGAAAAACTGGAATGCTTCTCTAAAACACGCTAGGGACTATGCCATTAATTCCCCTAGTGGCGGAGAATCAACAGTATTTTCTCTATTGCACTATCATTGATGCCACTCATGCACCATACGTGCACGAATACGGAACCGACAAAATACGCGACGTTCTCCGTTTGCGAAACCTGTTATTGTGATCAGTGGCGGATCTACACCGTAATCAAGGGGGGGGATAAACCGGGGNTATGGTTTTACAACACAAATTTTATAAATATTTATATAAAATGCAACCAATAAATAATTACAAATCTGGTATTATTAATAACAAAAATTGTTTATTAAAGTTATTAACATGGTATTATTAATTTTATTAATCTGGTGTTATTAATAACAATTATATTATTATTAACAATAATAATTATAACTAACCACAATTATCAAACTGGCATCACTTTAACAAAGTATGCCATTTATCAACTTCAATTTTATTTGTTAAGACTTCAGGTCCAATAGGGGGCTATAGCCTCCTCCACTGATTGTGACGCTATTAAACCAGATGACGATCACAGAAAGAAATGACAGTTATAAAAGTTGTCAATCAAATCTTATATTCCGATTACACATACGTGAATGATCCAAGAAACTTTTTCTGTGCGTGTATGAATTCAAACACAATTTTAAATTCTGGAATAGCACGTTAAGTTCGGGAAGTTCAATAAGAATCACAGAACCTTCGCTTTTCTAGACCGAAATCCGTAAATCCTTCGCTTTGGCGAAAGTAACATCAAAATTTCTTAGCGTGATTTGAGTTAATACTTTCTTAACGTTCTCTCTTCACATATATGGAGACAACAAAAAACGAAAATTAATGTATGAAAAAAGACAAAGAGAAGTGCAAAAACACAAAAAAGTGACTGTTTGGAAGCGAAATGACGGCGGAGCGTAACGAAATAGCTGACCTACGACAACACAACGCTTCGAAAAGGACACTGAAAAACCAACATCCGTTTCGAATAATATAATGTTGTATTCCCATTCAATTATTAGAATAAAATATAAATATATTGAGAATGTAATATACTCATTACATTCATGATCAGTGGCGGACCTTCTGGGGGGGGGGGGGGG
>NNCF01126490.1:1338425-1364803 GCA_002313205.1 Laupala kohalensis
GTTTCGTCAAAACTCCGTCCTAGCAGCCATCTTGGTCTCCTTTCCTTCCGCCTCGAGTTGCATTCACGAATGCGAATCCTCTGAACAAGAAGGGGGAGGTCGACGGCGGAACACGGATTCAAACAACAGCATCGCGTTCAGTGTAACGGGCAACGCCGAGCGGGTGGACGGGGTAGCGTGGGGTGGACGGGGAGGGGGGGATTGTCTCCGGGCAAAGGTCACGAGAGTCGCGCGGAAACGCCCACCCGTTCACGCGCGCGGGAAACACTACAAGAATCCAATACGAATGACCAGATCTCAAGCTCCGGTTCAGATGGTCGACCCCGGTCGGATCGGGTCATTTTGGAAAGGATCTCCCGAGAATCAGTTCATACTCAGGTGCGCCACAGGGATCTGCAGTAGGAAAATAATAAACCAGAGCTGCTACATAATGAACACATAAAATATGTTCACCAACAAATACAATTATTCACAAAATATTCCCTCATCAGAATACAAATAACACGATATAATTATAGGTTGTAGTTGTCGTATTTGGAGAAATACTGCCGGACAAAAAAATGTAATTAAAATAAGTTTTTGAGTTACACATATTGTATTGTCTTCATGGGTGCCAAATTTTAGCTCAGTCGGTTGGGGAAGGAGGAAAATTCCAGTAGCAAGATTTGGCCCAAACATACAGGTCAAGCTAAAAGCTTGTAAAAATGTAATTTAGGAATTCATGAATTTGTAATACATTTTTTAATCGTAGTAGCGCAGTAAATCTTGATTATATAAAAATTTTAATACTAGCTTAATACTAGCACCGAAGCAATTCCTCAAAAGCAATTATTGACAGAAGACTGCGTGCTCGGGGAAAAAGTACAAACAATCACCCGTAAGTATAAACAACGCATTCTCTTGATCGCACGAGACTTGGTTTACTTTTCACTCCATCTATTGTTGACACGAAATCCACGTCCACCGTCGCCAAATGGTAAATGAAGGACGGACACCAAGAGATGCAGTGTATGAGAGGATCCTATAGAATTTTGGAGCACTCGATAAATTACACTTATTGCTCTTCATAACCCTCGCAAACATGAACGATGTATCAAATTCGCATGAAAAACCAATTTTTCATTTGTGACTTACATTTCCGTCTTCTCCAAGTCCTTTCCCCTTCATGTGCGACCCAAAAAACTTTTCCAATGGTTTTTCGGAATCATGACGAACGATGTATCAATGGTTTCGGTAAGTCGTATGTGTTAAATATTTATCGAAGAAAAGACTTTTAAAGTAGACTATTTGATAAAACACCGCTGCAGTTCATGTTTCTGGCCTTTATCGGGTATATACAAATTGTATTATTATATAATACATTTCTTAATGCCGCATGAACCGCAGCGGGAAAAAAAGGGGGGGGGACGGAGCGAAAGCGCGGTGTTGTCATGTGTCCGCTGCGAGGGAGCGGTCTAGCACAACTTCACCCATTCCAGATAGGCAGTATAAGACGGGCCGAAGGGCCCTCTGCCCTCACAACCGTCTGCCTCTGTCCCTCACAGTTGGCATATCAATTACTTCCCGTTCCACGAGTCGGCGGATGTAAACGGCCACATTCGAACGTGAACTCAATATGATTCTGCTGACACGAGTAAACACGCCAACGGGTCTTCAGCGAGTGGAAGAGTCGGCAATCTCGCAATGCTCGACCTTCGCGTGCTCTTTAGACTTATGACTTCCCTTTCGTCGCGAGCAGACTTTCCACGATCCATTTTACGTACTGTTTCGTGGAATACACACCAGACAGGATGCAGATTGTATAGAAATTTTCAGGCAAGCTCTATTTTTCAGTACGACTCGAGCAAATTCACTTGCACACCTCTAGCGGCATTTCTACTTACTAGTTGCTACATCTAAGTTCTCTCGATTTGGTTGCGTTGTTTTCTTGTTAGTAGAAGTTCGTATGTCAGTCATAAAGAACAAAATATTATATTAAATCGTTTTTCAATGTATTCTGTTTACATATCCAGTGAAATGGAAGCACAGTTGAGGTTAGCTTTTGGTTGCTTGCCTCGTGGTGTTGAGAGACAACTCTCATCCTCGCAAGATCCATTTCTCGTCCTATATCGCATAAAACGCTCATTTCAGAACGTCCATTTTCTGTGCTCGCAGATAACGTCAAGGGTGACCCATTTCTTGTACAGGAACTGTACGCGAATTGTCCGTAAAATGGACCGTGTAGAGCGGGCTTAAGTATTTCGAGCATCAACTTCATCGCAAAGAGTAGGGTTCCGTGTTGATTCATTTGAAGCGTAAGCAAAAGTCCTAATCGGAGGAGGTTCCTCGCTGACGAAGACAAGTGTTTGTGTTACGCGCTCCCAGATTCCAGAGTGAGTCACTGCTTTATCTAAACGTCCCATCGCTTAGTGTCGAGAAATTTACAACCCAAATTGCCGAAATTTATGCGCGCATAGAGCTCAGCTCTGACCCCGACGCACAATTCAAACGGGGTTCTTTACATCTCCTTCACTATTTCTTCACACGACTGGTTAGAAAAATTCACTTTCCACGAACGTTCATTATATTTATCGTGAATTTAATCCAAAACAGACTTATGAACAGACATTTAATTTAAATTTCCTTTCGATAAGTTCAACAGGAATTTTAGGGGAACAAGAAAAAAGGCGAAATTATTTCTCTTCTAAATGAAAATAAGATGTGAATGGTGAAAACATCACTGGCAGCTGCGCGCGAGAGAGAGAGAGACAAGGAAGAGCATAATCCAATAATCCAATGGTATCGAAATGAATACAAAATAAATGATTTTAGCATGTCACCATGATTTTGTCAAGATCAAATACCAATCACAAAGGATGGTATCCTAATAGATTTTGCCCGGCACAAAATAAATTCTCACCGAAAGAAATGAAATATTGCTCTTTGTATTTGAAAGTTATATGTCCTTTGAGTTGAATTGCCTCAATCATTCTTCAAGAATCAAATCCCGACATAAATGGAAATACGACACAGCAAACTAATATTGTAAAATCCAAAAATACTATTTTCTGTTTCGGAATCAATCAACGAATTATGTTAAAGCTGACAAAGAGCAGACAGAGAGTTCCATCTCCGAGGAGAGAATCACGACAACGATATGTCAAACTGCTCACAACCAATTGAACTGGAGGACGGTGATGGTCCCGTTGCACTTATTGGCTGTTTGCGAACGCCATGAGCACAAACTATTGGCTCCAACCAAAAGGCTTCCGGTGGTGCTCGCTAGGTACAGTGAAATAGATGTGCGCAGTAGAGTCACTTTTAGAGTAATTGCAAAGAACGGGTGGATAGTGAGGGTGGGGAAGAGAACGAGGAGGCAAAATGGAAGGGAGAGAGAGAGATGGTGAAGTGGATGTACTGTAGACATAGAATCTTACAAAGATGAAGGATAAAAAGAGAAAGAGGTGTGAGAGGAGGAAAAGGAAGAGGAAATATAATGAGAGAAGGGAGATGCTCTGAGAGAAAGGGGATGAAGAAGGACAGAACCAACCAATTCATTTGATCGCGTGGTAATTACTCCGCGCTTAGCGTGCGCAGCCTTTCTTCACCTCCGGTTCAACACATAATGCACTACACGGGAAATTACGCGGATGGAGTTTCCTCGTAGTTATCAAATTTAAAAGGGAAGCCACTATTTATGATTATTACTCAAACGAGGAGTAAGTATTTCTTCGTAATTTGCAACTCACACGTTCCTCAAATGACATAAACAAAATACGACATTTAAATGAAGAACAAAAGGGAAACAGAAGCAGACAAATGCATGAAATTAGTAAACATTTAATGTTACAAAAAATATATTTTATTCGAACATTCATGAACTTCACCGCACATGAAATGCTAGATTTATCAATGTTAAATCTCTTTGTCTCATAGGAACACATACGTAATTTTCTTCCGATAGAAGTTTGGTCGCCCACATATTAATCATAAAAAGTTGTTTTTTTTGGTTGGGGCTTTAGGGCTCGTCAACATCGAGGTCATTAGAGCCCATTCATAAAAAGTGAATAGAAAATGTTTGGCTGAATCGGAATGGTTATATTCGTTTGAATAACCTCTTTATGAAAATAAAGCGAGAACCAAACGTGTGAGTAACTTCTCTGAAATGCAAACACGAAAGCAGTGCAAAGCTTTCGTGATAATTTATGGATGATAACACACGTTCAATTCTGGAAACAATGACGGTAAGCGGTTTCGTACTAAATCACTTTTTATCCCTTCCGCCGAAGAAGGTCTGAGAGTCGGGTGTCGTAAACGCTGGTGGTAATCTTCCGTCCGCCGTCGTATATCACGCTTACAACGCGCGCACCTGTAAAGTATGAGTGAAGGTTCATCGTGTCGTCCATGGTCTAAAGGCACACGCTTACACTCATACACTGTGTGAGAAACTCGCCTCAGATACATGTCAATTTGTATGAGCTAGTGCCATGTAGTTACTCTTTGACATGTCGCGCGTAAGGACCTCAGACAAATCCTGATACATTTTGTATCAACTTCATACAGCATATACATGTATGCGCATGCCCAGAACGCGCTCCGCCAGGTTTGTTTACATTCTAGATGTGTAGGTTATGTCATTTTTGTCATATGTATTTCACAAAATATATTGATTCCTAAAATCTTACGTGTTGAGAAGTGCATATTGTATTAACTAGTCCAGCTTAGATTAGTTTATTTCTTTAGTACATAAGTATATAACTTCGTGATCTTCCCTCGCGATCCCCCAAGGATTACCTGATACAAATCACGAAGTATAAACGCTGTCGTATACATGTATGAGGTAGAAGTGTCTGAGCTCATAAAAACCGCAACCTTCGAAAAGTTTCGCGTACAAGTATCTCCTACAAGTCGCTCATACATGTATACAAGATCATACGCACCTTAATGCTACTGCGGCGAGTAACACTGTATGGTACCCCACCCATCGGAACAGGCGAGTAACATTGTCCAGCGACCGAGGCTTGATGTACGACCTGTTCCTGTCAAGATGAGTGTCCACGACGGAAGTCAACTCCATCGACACGTAACAACTGGATTGCGCAGTCGGACCGTGAAATTACCCTCATAGCGTCAACGCACGCTTCCCTCCGCAAACTATCAACAGATGCATAATTTGTCTTTTATGTCCAAAATCACGAGAGTTTGCGTTGAACTAAAAAACTCAATTGAAATTACGTTTTATATATCATTAGAGAACAATGGTCACTTTCCGCCAGACACAGTGAAAAAGTATTAAACATTTGTAATTTTACCGTATTTTAAGTGAACAAGGTTTCAATTTTTCATTCGTTCAATGTAATTGAGGCTAGAAAACAATTTGTAGCTTTCGACTTCAATGTCCCAGTTCATTTGGCCGTGGCAACTGAAAGCGAACCCCTCTCTTACTACTCCCAGTATCACTAACTCTTACTGTTACTAACTACTCCAACTAGTATCTCCACGTGGGCCAAGTTGTTGCTAAACCCAATTAACCGACCCACCTACTATAAGTAGTCCTAACCACACACCTACCTCTTATTGTCCTAACCACACACCTACCTCTTATTGTCCTAACCACACACCTACCTTTTATTATCCCATATAGAAACGCTTCAATAGAACGGTACATTTCCCATTTATAAATACTACAATGCAAAAAAAAAAACCAATGCGTGAATTGTTAGCCTCTAAAGCAGTTTTCTCTCAACTTTGGCTATAAATGTTCACTTTCCTTTTTCTACTCGAATGAGGGCATTGAGACAGTTTCGTCTCCAAAGTACAGAGTCGGTGAGAAACGTCTGGGGCCGTGTGCCGACAGCGGTCACAATCCAGCGATAGAGAAGCAGCGCTCCAGTGCTTCCACAGTCTTCATAACTATTTGTCAGTAGAGAGATGGAAGATGGAGCCACGAAGCTACTCGAATCGTGCTGTCCTTCGTCGTTTTCTTGCTTCGTAGGTCTAAAATGTTCTTTATCTTCGAATCTTCTTCGTACGTGTTCTTTGACGCAAACATATATTTCATCATTTATTTGTTCATGCAAAACATTCACAGTTCTGTCAATCAACAAAAAAATTCAACAATTTTTTAAAATATTGAAAAATTCATGGCAAAAACAATCAAGTTTCTTTTCAGAAGTGACGAAAAACTGTAAATCGTGTAAGATAGAGAGGAAGGAGAGAGTGATTGGAATGCGGAGATGTAATCCGGTTTCTCGTTGCGTCCATGGTTACAACAAATAATGAAAGCTCAAATCTCGAGTCGAAACGTTGGGAACTAAAAAAAAACAAAAAGTATTGGGTATTGTCCAAGGAAGGCCGAAAGATATATTTTACTCTTCTAAACAATAAAAACGCCCAAAACCTTAGAAGACCTGCGCGTCAAACCTCCTTTTCCACCAGGTAGCTTAAATGAAGAAAAAACCTATACGTGGTAAGTGCAGCCTCACCACAACTTTCAACAACAAAAAATCAGACTTCAAGTACCATAAAATACAAAATGAGTGTGTGTGTGTATTTCATGAGACAATACGAAAGACGCAATTAGATAGCAAATAGAACGACACCATATTTTCGATGACCTGGCTCGTACTACATCATTTTTCCTCGTTCTCTAATTTTAGTCAGGTCATCTGATTAGTCTCCTACTCGCGCATTTTATCCGCGGAGAGTTCTTGATTTAACCTATCAATTCTCAAGTTTCAAAACAAAAAAAGTCCGCAATGAGATTCTTGCGGGTAACCTTTGCAACGTCTTTCAATTATGTCTACCCTTTTTTGAACACATCACTCCTCCATTGAGAAATCCAATAGTACATACTATATCAATTAATAGAGTTTTTGCATAACGTACATTTTTCCTAGTGTATACGTAACGTTGATGACGATAACCGCGTAACACAGCTGGGAAGAGCTAGTGCAATCGATGCATTGTGCATAGCGTACCCTCACCTCAAATCATACTGAAACCAAAGAAACTATTTCTATACAAGAGAACATCAGTAAAACGTATTGAGTACAAGAGCACCTACTCGTACGGCACACATCAACAAATCTCTCGCATACCCTCTCCGATATCTACATAACCTCAAATCGAGACCAGAATCTCTCACTAGCGTACCACTAACAGCATACGCTAACAGAGGCGTTGTTACGTAGTACAAATGCTCTAGTTCGCGGGAACGCTACGCAAATATGTTAACTCTTTCCGCAAATATAAATTCACTGTCAAAATAAAAACTGACGAATTGTAGATTATTGAAATATTTGTTTCTGCTGATTTAATGAATCGACACAAAGATATTAAACTAGAGATTGAATTTCAAATCTCGAGAAGGAACTCAGTCTGTAATTCAGGAACCACACAGAATTCCACCACAGATTCCTAATTTAGTGTGGACATCCGCCATAAAAGTGCAGGGGTCGCTGGTGGTATATCCCGAGGACCATAAAGAGCTGCAGTGTCTTCGAAGCAGCGGGGAGCGAATGTTCCCTTTTGTTCAGGAAGACTGTGGGGATCCTTTTCAGCGCAAGTCAACTGTCAGACATAAAACAAGAGAGCAGCGGGTCGCTACCTTCTCTGGACATCAGCATCCAACCTTCGCCTCTTCAGTCTTCTTTTATCCTGCCACCATCCGTTTTATTTCGGGGTCATCTCTTTTTATCAAAGTTTTCATCTGGATGAGAATATCGTCGATCTTCCCTTTTTGGTCTTTTTTCCTCCTCAATATACGAATATCTTCAAGTGGGATTTTGTATCAAGCTGCCTCACCGGTTCCTACGAAGTCACAAAATATAAAGAGAGTAAATTATTACACAAGTCCCTAAAAATCTTGATTTCATGTCTTTTGGTTTCCTTTGTCTTTCTGCGAACGATATCATCAAAAGAACGTCACGAGTCAGAAAATTGAAAACCAAGTTCATAACAAAGGACGAAAGAGGTGCGTAACATAACATACTCGGAATACGAACTCTGTGAACCAAATTTCATTAATGAATTCGAGCAAACTTCTTGGAATGTGACCCCGCTCCGCATTCCGATTCTAATGAATGAGGTGAGATTCATACGCATCGCCTCGAATGTACATTTCCGATGGCGTTTCACTCGTGTCGAGCTTCCTAATCAGATCCAAATCGTAGCGAGTGCATGTACATAATCATTCAAACCAGAGCGTTTTTCGATGCGAAACTTCGTCGCGTTGCCAAAAGGAGACTGGCGAACGATTATACCCACGGATATTAAGGTATTATGTCCGTCAGAGCGACTCTGCTTAAGTACACCCAAAAAATGTTTAAAACTATAGTATGAACACTTACGGCCCAAATTTTTGAATTATTTGACTTAAACTTAAGCTCGCTTCACACAATGAATTTTGCACTCCATTCTAGTTTGCTTTTCTCGCTTCCAATGTCCTTTGATGTATGTGATTCAGACAGCTGTGATACTTGTCCTGCCGTGTTGGCTTTACACGATGCATTTTATCGCGACAGTTTTCATGTTCTGATGTATTGAGAATTCGGAAAAATGGTCGTGGTTAATGCAGAGATTGTCCATCGAATGATTGAGCAATTAGCACTGATAAGCTAACTAAAAGAATAATGCAAACAAACAAACGAAATGTTTTCCTCTAATTTTAAGCCCCATCCTGGCAAACCGGGTTCTTCTCCGATTTTCCTTGGGGTAGAGGCGGATTTCTTATACAGGTTCTCTAGGCTTTGTCTCGGGGCGTGCTTATTGTAACAATAAATCCTGAATTTAGTGTTTTTTTTTAACTCTTATGATTTTTAAACACTATAATCAGAATTATCTATAGTTCGATAATAACTTGTACATGTAAATTTACAAACATATTTGCGTTAAATTACAAACATATTGACATTATATATGTATTATAACTCGCAGCTAACTTTTTATCTTATCTAGGAATTTTTGCTGAAATTTTTGAATCCGCCTCTGCCTTAGGGCCCTTGATGGGAATTGATGGAATACGTCCCTTGCTTGCTTCCGGAGAGTAAATTAGTTTATTGTCCTCCACGTGGTCATACGCAGTATGNCAACATTGTATGTCACGTTGTTTGGTGTTATTAGATAGTGACAAATAGTGGAGTGTTCGAAGTACTTTGCTTGATGAGCTGTAATATAACCTTAAATGTCAAATAAAATGTATTTGTGATATTTTTCTTTAAAGTGATTTCATTTATGGTTTATTTCTTTTCGCCAATAATTTGTTTTAATGATTGTTGCTCTAACCTTAAGGTTACCCAGCTGTATCACTTAAAATAATGTATAATTTGTCAGGTAACAATTAACACCAGGTTCAGTTTTGCAATCTATTATAAATCAAGTATATTAACTGATAACACATTGATGCATTTCTGAATGAATGTTTGTTCAATTAAGTTGCTTTTAATAAAGATAATCATAATAAGTAAATAAATTTAATAAAGAAAGCTTATTAATTAGGAAAGCGGAAGTACTGTTTTCATCGTCGGTGGCCTCCGCTGTGCTAGCTTCCAACAGTAATTGTATCATCCACGATTGCTTGTTTCAAGTAAATTGTATTTAGTTTACTTTAACGATAATTCATCAGTGCTAGTCCTATTTCGAACAGACCATTAGCTGTCACAGTCACGGAACGAGACTCAAGGTTTCCATAGCTCGACACTCGAATTGCACGAGAAATAGAACATGTGCTATTTCCCAAACCTTTCACGACAGACTCCAGCGTAGACAGCATATAAAAACTAGTTCGGTGAATATTTCATAGTTTCGTGAATAGTTGGCAACTTGACTTCAGTCAACGCGGATGTAATACCTCCGTATTCGCTCGCAGTGCCATTGTGCTCCCGTCCATAAGCTGCTTCTTTATACCTGCGACGACCACATCCGTAATTTCGTCCAACTCGGTCCACGAACTTCAATATTGATACTCGTGATTGCAAAACTGTAAATACTGTAGTGTAAATAACATCAAATAGTCATGCAGATATAGTAAACATTAGTGATCAACAACGATGGGAATTGATTGAGAAGCTTAAAGTAACTGACAAAAAAACGCTAAATATAAACGCGCCTGTAGTCGTATTGCGACTCGGTTGTTCGTTCTAAACACATTTGAAGGGCTCTCAACTAAATAGAAATATTTCCCCAAGTATCCTGCTATTCTACAGTGCGTATAGCCACTTTTCGAATATGGCCACAAGGTGTATCGCATTTCGCAAAAGACAGAAAAGGAGAAAGACATTTTTTTAAATAAAAGTTTTCAAATTATTCTCTAGCAAATTAATATCAATAAAATTTGTATCGATTTTTATTTGTACACCTTTCGTTACGTTATTAATATTAGTATTATAACTCGCAGCTAACTTTTCATCTTATCTAGGAACTTTTGCTGAAATTTTTTGAATCCGCCTCTGCCTTAGGGCCCTTGATCGGAATTGATGGGATGGACCCTTGCTTGCTTCCGGAGAGTAAATTAGTTTTTTTTCCTCCACGTGGTCATACGCAGTTTGTACTGTTTTTTTGACAATAAATTTATTATTATTATTAATTTACCATTAAAACATATTTAATGGATTGGTTTAATAGTTCTTTTTGTCATTTACCGTTAACGTAACGTATATTTAGAGTAAAATATATAAAGTACGTGCCCTCATTTATGATCTGAAAATACTTTTCCGCTGCAACAACGAATTCCGTAATTGTATTTAGTTCATAGCGAAAGCTCTCATGTAGTAAAAAAGCAAATTTCTTGCAAGAAACAAGCGTTTGAGCAATGAGGGGTTGGAGATGTTAATTGTAGAAAGAACATCCCACACACACACACTTAACCCAACCGCATTCCTTCTTCTGGTGGCGAATATCAAGAGAACTCATCCATCAGTGACGAAACAAAAACAAACGGTTTGTCATTTTTTTTATTGTGAATTCATCTTTGAATTATTGAATAAATTGTAATTTTTCTCGTGTGTGTGTCTAATCGGTCACACAAATCTGGTATAATTAAACTGCCCCCTGTAATTTATAAAGCAACACTAGATTAGTGGCCAGAGGGTATTAAAAACAGTCCTTGAATAAATTACTTATTTATAAAGGAAATAATGTAAAATTTATAAATATTATTGCCGCAGAAGATTACGTCTACCCTGTACTCCTAAACATTTCGAGTTCTTGTTTTATTTCTTGCCTGTTTGTTATCTGAGAAACAAGCTAAGATAGTCTTTTCTTTTCGCTACGAGGAATTGAATGAGAGACGTGTGAACTGTTCTCTTGAAGCTGAAGCAGTGTACGGAGGGAGAGTCGAGCTGCGATTCACCACGTGTACCAACAGAAGCGCTTCGAACAACACTATCTTCCTCTCTTCCTCTCTCACTTGGCACTCGACTCACAGTGGGCCACATCTCCAGCCGATTGGGCCAAAGCGTGCGATGTTATTCCCAAAAGCAGACGATGTTATTCATCATCACTGTCCGTAATCAAGAAGAGGAGGGATGGGCTAACCAAGAAGCATTTTTAATTAAAAATTATGGTTTTACAACACTAATTTTATAAATATTACCTTTAAATAAAATGCATCAAATAAATAATTAACAATCTCGTATTATTAATAACAATAAGCATTATTGATCTAATAACACTTTTACAAAGTATGCTATAGTCAACTTCAATTTTATCAGTTAAAATTTCACGTACAATAGGGGGGGGGGAGGGGAGGGGAAAGCTATAGCCCCCTTAGTCCCATAGATCCGCCATTTGCTGACAGGCACGTGACCAAGTAAAAAAATGCTCCGACGGATTATTCTTATTTGCAATGTATGAGTAAAATATTAGTCACGAACGATTTGTTTACTCATCAACAACGTGAGTTAAACAAATTAAAAAATTGTTGTCAGAGAGATTGCCCCACCACCTCCCCGAAAAAATGTTCGAATTACGTACCTGCTCAGCACACATTATTTTTTTCATTATATATTTGCTCAAAATGAAAAAAATAAATTTCCTTCAGTGAAGGTTTGTCGCTGATATATAAATGTAAATTATGAAAATTACATGAATTATAGAAAAATATTTTCTTTAAATGAAGATTATAGTCCCACAAAATAGTGTGAGTCTTTTTCAACATCTATAGCATACGGAATATCAATATTTCAACCAAATAAGATATCCTAGTTGATTTCTTTTTCTTTCATGCATCATATATAACATTTAAAAGTCTTTTATCATTTGCGCCATATATTAAAGTATTTCGGCCCACTGAGTGATTTCTGGAGTGGGAAGATGGTTTGAAGCCAAAGACGTCTCTCAACTATTCCGCGTTGGCATCTTCAAAGATTCCGACACCATCTGCATCGCACTCATCTCTTTCTATGAAAAGTTCTCTTGCAATTATCACGTGCAATAGCCTGCATTCTAGCCAACCTTACGGCATGCTAGTGCTTACACATTAAGAGTTTGTATTACGTTAAGTAAATACACCACGTTCAGTCCAGGTTTGGGAAAATACTCGAGAGAAACTAAATGCCTCTCCTATTCACTTGCCATACGACACGTATTGCTTCGAAATGTTTCCCAGATGTTACAACAGCAACGACTAATTACTAACAAAAACACGCGATTACACGCGTAGTATCTCCTTCCAGCAAACCGACAAAATATTTCTATGATAAAATTTTTGAAATATACAGTTCACTAACCAAGTTCCCACAATTTATCTCAGGTTTCCAATTTGGCGCAAAAATTGACTCTCTTGAAACACACCGATATCCATTAAACATGTTTGTCACACTCAATTGTCAAAACAATTCTGAATCAAACCATCTGAAATTTCTTTTTTTATATAGAAGTATGTCTACTCCAACGTTTCGTCAAAAAATGTCTCGCACTTACTAGAGTATAAAATGGTGCCACACGACTTGAAATGGCGATATTTTAAACTTCAAAAAGTATAAAATTAATCTTTTGTTTGTGTGTTCGTTTGAGAGCTACCATAAACACTAACAGGCAAAACGACTATTAACCGTTTGTTAACACTTGTTAATAAAAATGAAGAAAAATATTTCTGAAATTTGAGAATCCAGCATCACAGAAATGCATACAATACCGTAACAGGGAACTCTTGTAGCAGGAAAAATAGGGAATTATCGACCAGTAACTCACCTGAAAAGAAGAAAAACTAATGTTAATACATTTAATACAGTAACACAACAAAACACAGAAACTGAATCTACATAAATAAAAATTAAATAATGTTCGTTGGTAAGCGCATCAGTTGAGAAAGGCGGGACAGATTAGGCTAATTTTAATAAAAATGTTCTTAATAGTCAGAATAAGGTTTTTAGAGAAAGAAAAATTGTGAAAAGTTGTCCGGAAAATTTGGAAAATTCAGGAAAAACAAAGTGTCTTTTTCTATGGTATTTTTGTATGACTCAAGTCCATAACTCATGATTCGAACCATGGATATACGTAATAATTTTTTTGTTTTGTTCTTTATGATCCTGGATAAGTTTGGGGAAAAAGATTGGGAAAATTACAAAGGAGAGTCGGGAAATTCGGACAAACGGCAAAAAATCACAATTTTTGAAATTATGAAATGACAAATTCATTGAAAATTGGACGGGAAAACGTCTGTCGAGTCAGCTAGTTACTAACTAGAAAACTTCAAAGCAGTCCACGATTCAAGAATGAAACAGAAAATGTTACAGAATAAAATTCGAACACTACGTCGATTGTAAGCGGAATTGTATGTGTCCGCTACGTCAATACATGAAGTACAATCAATTCGCCCAAAACGCGGTTTAGCCACAGTTCTCTGCGTTACTATTGAAAGAATTATATTCCGGTCTTCAATAACTCTCAGCATCTTTCAAACGGACGTTTAACTTTTGACTACTTTGTCCAAATTAGACGATTTATGACAATGAATCCATCGTCTGAGAAAGACTATCTTCACATGCGCCGCCTAATTAGTCCTGCAAAAAGGAGCGCGACAACGATTGGCCTATGTAGCAAGGCCACGCCAAAGTTACGAAGAAATATACAAATATACACGTTTTATAATATGTCAAGTTTTGAGGAAACTATAAATATGTATCAAATTAAATACTTTCCATGTGAGGTGACTGCAGCAGGTCTTGGCCACATGTCAATTTTTCATTGTACGTGCGCTATAAATATTTGCAGTTCATTTGTCTCACTAATACTAAGACACGGTTAGCAACATGATGTTTACTATGATCTAGGACAATCTTGAATTAGTTTTTGTTTATATCGGATGTCATTTTCCGACATTATTGACCGTTGTTATTAACAACAAACCGAGGTGTAATAATAAATGAAGTCACAAGCTCAATTCAGTAAAACGTAAGTCTTCGTCTCGAGAAGAATCAGTTCAAGTTCGCTCTTAACCTCACTTCTGGGTTCACGCTCGCGCCCTTCAAAGATTCGTGAGTCAAGCTACAAGAATATTACGCTGACGTCGTTGGGAGTCCGTGCGCAATGATTGTGTTTCATCAAACGTTTGCCAAGTGAACAGTGGTGTTAAACCTCTGCAAGAATGGGGGAAAATTATCACAGTAAAAACTGTATACATCGCGGCACATGCTTTGTGCATTTCATAAAGAAAAAATACGTAATTATTCGAATTTAGAGTTTTTACTTTTGAAAGGGAATTTTTGAACTCGCACCACTACCGCGGCATTGTGATAAATAGAATAGTATTTTTAACTGCTAAAAGGTATCCTAGATAAACTATTTTGTTCACTTTTATTTTCAATTGAATAGTGACAGAAGGAAAACTGCCACGTGATGACGCGGAAGGTTGAAAGTTTAAACTAACACAAAGCATCCATTCAAAAACATGAAAACAAACATTGGCATACGTAATACGCGAAATGACACTTTTGCTAAGTACTGACTACAATTAAAACCACCGCTTTTATTCTGAGTTTCATATGAACGATACCAAATGAAGACTAAATGGATATAACAAGCGTACATAACATTAAACTAGTGGTGCAAAACCATTGCACATACTTTCTCATATACGTTTCTCAGTCTCCACTAGAGAGCGATATTAAAGCATTCTATTAGAAGAGGGTAGTTTTTAACATTTTTCTCTACATTTTGGTCGATTTCATTTTACCCTAGCATTTATATAAAAGAATCTCTAATGAACATATTCTGTTCTTTTGATTCTGATAGAGAAAAGATCAGTAAAATGTATATTATATTTCCAAGATATATTAATAAACAAATATAATGATAATTAGGATATTATTATCACAATAACAAAGCAAGCAAAACATATATATTCTTATATAATTTAATTAAAAACTACGTTATTGTTAATCGTATCTATGATTAATTTCTGTGAAATAGGTGATAGTTTGTTCTCTTTACTTTCGCTTATTTCGTAACGCTCCTTATTTATCTCGTCGAGGAATTCTATAAGTGTTAAAATATATTATTTAATGTAATATTATTTTTAACGATTGAAACAGCTAAAAACATCGATCTTAAAAAATTCTTGAAAAATAAACAAAAATATTTTTTATCGCACGTTACATTTAAGACAAAAAAATACGTAACCAAGTTAATTCTTCAATCGAAAAGCAATAACGAAAAAAACATCTTCGCGTATCAAATAATATGGATGAACATAATAAATATGACACGTAGCATGCACAAGATAACAACAACATCCGGCCAAAGAAGCAGTGAATACGTCTGATACGTAAGCTTACGCAGCGAAAAGATGCAGCGTCCCCGGAAGAAAGGTTACGAGTTGTGCTTAGAGGACGCGTGGGTTCAAGTTTCACGAAACCAATAGATGAGACACATAAGATGCAGACATTCCCCTGTTTTCCTTTTAAAAGTAACATACTAAAATGACAAATCTTAAAACTTATACTCAGAGGATTCACACCATTGGAAAACTTAAAACTACGCACCATAAATATTAGAGATTTGAAAGTAAAATAAATATTCAGAATATTACTTTACTCTACCTCTGCTTCATCCATATTAAATAATATTCCAGGTTCTTGAAATAGTGAACAAAAGGGTGAACGTAGCAGACAAATTATTTTACTGCGTCTATACGAAACTTTGAAGCGGAATACCGCTAATGCGGATGTAATGCATTATACTAATTGTACTTTACGTACAGAACATTTAAGCAAAATCGTTGGAACCGTTTTTGAGAAACATTCTAAAGAGTACTTTGACCTTCATGTGAAGTACCCTTTGTTTTAAAGCAAAAACAAAATCAGAGCACGTGTATCGACAACAGGTAAAATCTATCGTAAATACGAAATGTGAATTAATTTGGTTCATTCCTATACTCCGAATCGCTGCGTACAGACGGACGGACGTTACGCCAAAACCAACTTTTTCGGAAACAGGTGTTTCCAAAACGGAGATTTCCGTAAAAATCTCATTTCCGAATTTATATAGATACAATACTAGTGGAAGTAACCCGGCGTTGCCCAGGAGTCTTGGTAAAATTATTACTGATTAACCCTTCTTTGAATTTAGATAATAATTCCGCTCTTACATACTCGAACAGAAATTATATCGCTATTTATTATATTACATATGAAAACTTAGTACTATAGAACAGCAAAATAGCGGGAAAAAAATGTTATGCTAAGAAATAACACGAGTTGCACCAAAATAGTAAATGCGTTTTACATACGAAAGTGACTTTTCTTCCTTGTCGGTATGAAGGGTGACATTTTTTTAGCAGGACAGCTTTTCCGTCACAAAAGGTGGCAACGGCAAATGACCACGTCGCATTTCCCTCGTCATTGTTTAATATTCCAGAGTAGGTCACCCACTTGTCAACAATGCATTTTCGCTGAAGGCTGTAGGGGGTCAAGACCTACTACGTACACCATTCGCGACAATTAATTATTTCACGCTGCTGGCTGGGTGCAAACAGCATTTGAGAATGTGGCACATGTCCGAGTGTTGCCCTCCATCCTGGACACATATTTACTCCCAGCATTTGTGCGAAGGAGAAGAGGAGTGTCACAAATGACAAGCGATTTAGAGCGAGGAGCCGCAGCGATATATCTCACTACTCGCTACTCCGCGGACACGTCTGCGATAGAAAACGCGTTTGGCCTCTTTCAATTGCTAACAACCTGGCCACACATTTGCACATATAGTAAAATTAATTCATATAAGGATTCGGGGGAAAAGTGGCGGGTCTACACCGTATGCAAGGGGTGGGGGCTAACCGGGGAGCATTTTTGTTTAAAAATTATGGTTTTACAACGCAAATTATATAAATATTACCTTTAAATAAAATGCATCAAATAAATAATTAACAATATGACATTATTAATAACAATAAAATTATAACTAGCAATTATTAATCTGGTAAGACTTTTAAAGGTATGCCATTTATCAACTTCAATTTTATCTGTTAAGAGTTCAAGTCGAATGGGGGGTGGGGGGGGGACTTTAGCCCACGTAACCCCCCTCACATAGATCCGCCGCTAAAGGATAATTGTATTGGTGGGTTAGTAATTGAACGAAACATTTTCTGTGTCACAGCCACGTAGACGCTCCTAGGTTTTCTACAGCATAAAGCGTATTTGAAAATATGAGAGAGAAAACATGAACTAACTCACAGGCAGAAAATAAGTGCCCTGTATAATACTTAATGAAAAATAAAATAACTTCGGAAATCCGAAGACCAACGTCGTGTGGACCTAAAAATAACTTCAAAATGAAATTGGATTTTTGAATGTCTATAATAGTTTCTCAATAACATAATTATGTAAAATATTTTTCCTACAATATACAAGCATTTCTTACGTGAAAACTTAATAAAATAATTCCAATATTGCAAATAATTAATTTAAATCACACTTTTTACTTATTTTGGAGAAATACAATCCACCAAAAAAAGAAAAAAAATCTTAATGAAAGGTTTAATTGAGTTTTGGATATTAATGGACGAAAGAAGAGGAACGAATAAAATTCGTTCCAACACACAAACAACATTCGTCATTTATCTCTAAATTGTAAAAGAGCCTTACGTTGTGAACAATGTGGGTTGTTACCAGCTGACAATCTGCACCATCATATGACAATGCATAACGGGTATCGATTGTGGTAGAAAAAAATGTTATGAAAGATATTTTAAACGCTGTCGAAGTTCATTTCTGGCCATTAACAACACACCGGTTCCATGGCTCAAGACGATGAACCACTGAAATGTCTGGGACTATTAGATAGGAGATTAACTTGGAGAAACTGTATTCACCATGCAGCACACAAAGCAATCGCAAGAATTCGTAAACTCTACCCATTAGTATACTTCATTCTATTTTTTAAAAAAAACCGCGGAACAACAATGCACAAATCAGTTATCAGACCAACCTTAACTTACGCACGTTCACTTTGGGGAAATACAGCAACTACCCGCATTAAAAAATTGTTAACTATTTAGAATAAGTCTTGAGAAAAATAACAAAGGTGCCTTAATTCATATCCAACATACAACTTGACAAAGAATTAAATATAGCACCCATATCCCAATACATCCACAAACAACCTCATTTTTCAATAACTTCCATAATTGACCGAGCACATAAATATTCCCACTGGGAAAGAAGGATAGGTATCCATCAAGGATTATGTCCTGTTACTCCAAAGATCTGTTGAAACTTCCACAAGTGATCTAAATCAACCTTCATACTGCAACTCTTAATATGTATTTAATCAATAGATGATCTTACAAATATTATGCATCAACAATTCTGTACATAAAGGTCAACTTTACTATTAGTGTTGATACACGCCCAGCTAGGATTGTCCGTAAGGTCTATGTCCAACGAGAAAAAATAAATAAATGAGAGAAAAAAAGTTTCCGGACACAGATGCAATTTAAGACATTTTTAGAGGAAGAAATAGCACTCAAGTTTCCCCCACAGTAATTTAAGTCTCGTTGAATATAGCTTCGTTACCTTTCCCCACAAACGCAGACGTCACCTTCGTGCAACTTTACAACACTACTTCAGTAAAAGAAAATAGCTTTTTTTTTTATTTTTCATACACTTCAATTATTAAACAAATCTAAAGACAATGTGACCAATACAAAATGACTTGAAATTTTCGACGTCCCTTTTTGGGTCAATTTAACCCCTCGCTGTTTGACATATCCGTCGTCCATTCGATACTTCGAACCCATAAAACTCTAGAAACGAATAATCTGAAAACAATGTCAAATTTGAAGAACAATAGGACATGGCGCGAGAGCTGATAAGTCGATTTCTCTGGAAGCAGATAACGTGACAAAAGTTCCCACTTCCTCCAGACGCAGTCGAAACTTCCAACTGCGACTGGAAGCGTCCATCTTGAAACTCCATGAGCGGAGAAGTTGCTCACGCGATAAGAGCGCGCTTAGGACAATGGAAAAACACATAAATCCGACGACTTAAAGGAAGAAAAAGAGATAAAAATAAGTATTCTTTTCGTTTTAAAAAAATTGCAGGAATTTGCATGTATTGCACAGGAACTTTCAAAAACGTTCTTTTTGTACACGGACAAATCGATGGAATAAATCCAGGTTAAGGGGAAAAAGACATTTCTATTTAATCTTTCGAGAAGGTTTACACAATATTAACTCCCATTTCACCGTTGCATTCTTTCTAACTAGAGTCAAAGAATAACAAAAATTATATTTTGAAAATGAGTAACATCTTTCTCTTTAGTATACTAAAATTGTTTGGTTTGTCCAATTGGTATTAATGCTCGAAAGATAAAATTAATAACTCAAATTTACGCCTCGCGTTGAATTACTTTCATCCACGAATCATGAAGTCATGACAGCTCAATAATAGTGTGATAAGAAGGAAAAACGAATATTGCTACAAATCCCAGTGGCCAGTCCTTCACCTCGGCAAGTCCAGTAAGTAAGAAGCTTCAAAAATCCTCTTACGCAAAAGAGAAAATTACTTCACTAGATATTATTTCTTATACTGATGCTGCGTTACTGGGTACAAATAGATAAATCGATATGAAAATTATAATTCGGGGGTAATATTTTTCGATTCAAATAAATCTCAGAGACTGCGCATGAAATATGACAAGAAAATAACTTTTTTTTTCCCCACCTCTTTGTATTTGCAAGAAATTATCCTGAACTTTACACGTACTATCTCTACGGCTGTGTCATGTTATCTGGGTTGTTGGTCCTCCGGAACCGGATGCCGCATCGACGGTGGCGGTGCCGTCGGCGATTGCGCAGGAACTTCGGCAATAACGGACCACCGCCCCCAGACATCGGACCACCAGTTCCCTCAGCTAAGGGTTCGTATATCAGTCGCTCACACACAAACACACACCTATGCACCATTGCGTCGGTCATGTTGGGTTTCAAAGGGATGTCAAATGCCAAGCATACCTTCCAGAAATATTGTATCAATGCATTGAAACGAAATGAATTTATATTTTCTTCCATGATTTAACTTTATATTCACAAGTAATATTACTAATCACTGAATTTTCAATTTGGCTACGGATTAAACTCGTAACAATAATTGTTAATGAAGTCCATTTTATATACAATTTGCGTCCAATTGCTGTACAAGAAATGGTTGTGAAGAGGATGACATCCCGCTTGACCATCGGTAGGCACAGAAAATGGACGTTCCGAAATGAGCATTTTACAGTGTTGGATACGAAATGGATGAGTTGTCTCTCAACAAACAACTAACTTCAACTCACCTGCCAATTCTCTGAACGTGTAAATATATTTCATTGATTTAATACAGTACTTTGCTCACTATGAGTGATTTACGAACTTCAACTAACCAGAAAATACCGCAATAGAAAAAAACTACACACTACGCACAGTTATCACAGACGCCATAGTTAGTAAGCGGAGATACCGCCAGGAGCGCTAGTCAATTTGTACAAGTCGTACTGAAAAATGGAGCGCGCTCAAAAATTTCCATACAACCTGCTTCCACTCTGGTGTGTATCGCACGAAACAGTATGTAAAGAAATAAACCGAATAATTAGTCCACGAAAAATATTGAACCTCTCCCCAACTTGAGCTATTACATTCCTTTACATACTGGGGGAAACATTTCATTTTGTAGATTAGGGAATATTTCCAATGAAATGTGGGTATTATTCACCATGATTTCGCTTCATCCCATCTTCACTCACATTTCTCAGTGAATAGTCCCACTCTATTGCTCTCAGTGAACGTAATAATAAAGCTTTTGAGATTAGTTTTGTCTCGAGTGGACGCTCGTCATTTCGGCAAACACAGGTGTCGTGGCGCACGCCATCTCTCCACAGACACGAGGTTCATACTTCCAAAGAAGAACGTGCTCCTCGACTTCTTCTAAGGGCCATTACTTCTCTGCTCTCAGTATCGACGTTTTCTTTCCACTTTTATTCTCTGCAGGACGACTTTTATTTAATACTAGAACCTGGTGTTGCCCGGGATTTCAAAAGAAACTTAAAAAATTATTACTGGACATTCGAAAATTTCACAAAAACAGTTCACAAAAAAATTGCATTTTTAAACGAAAATAAAAAAAAATCCCTCAACATTCAAAGAAAAATTGGTTCTGAGAATTGATTTTACCCTACAGTGGGTATCAAAACACCTGTCTGGATTTTTTTAGCTCATTCTGCCCGGCGTTGCCAGGTTACCATATTTCTCTTCTTTCTTGTTATTAAATTGAATAACACGAAAGAAAATGCGGATTGTCACGCACGTAACGCATAAGTTAACAGTTATGAGAGTGAAGATTCACATCTACTGATTACCAGTCAATTATAGTTGTTTTTCTGCTCTTTTATTTTATCAATATTAACCATCCTTTGCTTTTTTATTGCGATAAACCTTAAGACGCGTTCTTTGAAATTTTATCGATTATTTTTCACGGTTTCCATACAATAGATATTGCAAATAATTTACTTTTATTGAATTAGGTTCTAAACCTGTCTCTTATACNGAACCTTTTACTTAATGTCATCTCACTGGGTTTTTTTCTTTTTATTAGTCGATTGTAAATTTATTTCATGCACATTTCAAGTGTTCGTGCATAATTCATTCCATTTTGATATTATCTTTGAAGGGAACCCGAATTACATGGAACTTGTCCTTGCTTTCAATCGCATTGTATTTCTTCTTTAAATGTATTGTATCTTTCGCTTTCAAGTTATTTGTAAACACAGCGCGTTCTTCTCCATAAACTTCGCTAAGTCATAAAATGTTATAAGAGAACTTTTCAACAGCACATCATGTACAGCACTCCCCATCTCACTATTATTTTTAAGTAATGAGTACTTATATGATATAACTACCTTTTCCAGTTCACACCTAAGAATATTTTGTCAGATTTAAATCTTCCTTACTCGTTTCTTTAAAGTTATAAAACTAGTAACATGAAATGTGAATCACACAATGTCCCATCAAAATGGGTCATGTTTGAGAAGTAAAGAGAAGTAAAATGTGGAGATACAGTATTTTTACAATTAACATGGCAGCAACCAGAGTAAAGTTTTTCTTTAAAAAATATTTTCATTATTCATAAGTCAAATTAATTCACTCAAATATGGTTATCACGGACAGAATTTCCCAAAACATGCCTCAAAATCAATTGGTGGGCATGGAGTATTCCTGATTGTGAATTAGTATTTTATTTTAAGTTGGAAGTTGTATAAGTACACTTCGATAAGAATTTCTTACTCTCTTATGAACTCATCATCTGACATTTTGTGAGTTTTCTGCATTTCTAAGCAAATTCCAAGGAACGCTCATCAGTTAAGTGTGCGACAGAATGATAAATAAGAGCACTGAATTATCATCACCTCACCGTACATTAATTCAAGGGTAAAAAAAAACGATTCAACAAAACACGAAAGTACGTCAATACAATCACTTCCTCCAGGTCTACATTCAAAGTAAAGGAGTTTGAAGTACGTTCATCGATTACCTCAAAAAGGTAAGTAAAATAACTTTTCACCGTCATTCCAACAAAGGGATCGATTAATAGCCGTCAGGCGACATCTCGCGGCGGCGCACTCAATATGTCGCACTTAGGGCAGTGGGGGATTTTCCTTGGGTGGGAATGTCATTAATAATTTTGTTTTATTCCTCTCGAATTTTTACTGCATATAACAACCGTATTTATCAAATATATACATTGTATAATAGTACATATTTTTTTATATATTAAATCCGCCATAGCCCTTGTCCCCTTGATCGGAATTGATAGGATGGTCCATTGCTTGTTTCCGGAGAGTAACATAATTTATTGCCCCCCACGTGGTGACACGCAGTTTGCAACTGCTTTTTTGACAATAAACTTTATTTATTTATTTATTTATTTATTTCGGGGAGACGGCGGTGGATCTGTTGTGGTGTGGTACTGATTGGCACTAGCGCTTCCTCAGAGAAGCAGACGTTCTCAAGCCACGGAGCTCGTTCGCGATGCTCTGTTTCCGAGGAATATGACATCGCTCCTCTCGAGTTGTTTGACACATTTCTTTTCAGTTTCCACCGCCGACCCACACGAGAAATTTCCGTCATTTATATTTTATTTTATTTCTTGTGGCGAGGTTCCTCCACTTCACTGTAACAAGGGTAAGGGAATTAGGAAGCAGAGATGTTGGGCTGTCGGGGAACTTATGATACCGAACATTTCTCTAGTAGGTGAGGGAAACCCCAGTGGAAAACCTCACCCAGTTCGGCCGAGCGGGGTTCGAACCCACGCTCTACCGCTCAGCCAATGGGATCGTGGAAGCGAAGATACTTCCACTAGAACACCGCTATCGTCATTTCACGGACGTCTAGTCCTCCCGCGCCCCTGCGAGGTATAACGAGTCTTCAGGTTTCCACAGTCAGAGGACAAAGCTCGCCAAATCACACGCTATTGGTTGAGCATTGAAGTGTTGCGAAGATCGGACGCAATGGGGAGAATTACGCCACACTTGAGATCGCACTTCAGAGCGTCTTGTGTGCAAATAGTTCAGGATTTGATGAAAACGTACAACTCTTCGTTTTGTCTCCACTATGTCTCAGTGCAACGTCATTATAATTCGAATCAAGAGAAATGATTGTATGCCAGGATTTACTTAATGATATGGAGATAAAATTATTCGTTGGAAATGAGAAGAAAAAATACTTCCAAGTATATCCTATCCTCTTAATTCAGCTTTGTACAATGATTTTTTGCTTCTGGTAAAAAAAGAAATATCGTACCAGTATATTACGTAAATTTTAAGGAGGGATGAGTCGCTTTCGGTTCGGAACTACGAAGCTCCAGAATTATAAAGATCATAATATTTTTCAATTCGGGTGTCCACTTACCACTGCCCTTATAAAATTGTAAAATTACCAAGGATGTTGAAGTAGCGACGTAGTTTGTATCGGTGAAACCAACCGGTCGCTCATCACCAAGTCATACCAGGTTCGATTCCTAATGGGGCCAGAAAATTTGTAGCTTTTCACATGAATGTCCCAGTTCATATAGCTGTGACTACTGGAGGGCAACCCTTCCTTCCTCTATCCAGCTCCTCCTAGTATCAATAACTAACTACTAAACACTTTTACTTACTAACCACTTCTACTAACCCCTCCATGTGGGCCAAGTTGTTGGTAAACCCAGATAACCGTTCCACCACCCAACTCCTAACCTCCTTTCGCACCAGGCGGATAAGCTTCAATAGCACTTAGCTACATTTCCCGTTTACGAAGACAACAACAACAAAATGGGTGAAGAAGGTCAGGTACGAAGTAAGTTCCCGGGGCGCTGGGGAACCAGTCGGTGACGCTGGTGACCACGGTGACAGGAATAGCAGGCATAACATACCGCAATTTACACGCTCGTAAAAGAAAACGTTCGGCTTGTCTCAAAAATTGAGTTAGTCCTCCTCATTGCTGCTAATCTCTTCTTTTTCTGTTCCATCACTTTGCTTTCTGCTTCATGTATTTCCTCCGTGGGATATCCGTCTTTTCAAGGCGATTCAAGCTCTTTCTTCTTATTCAACTAGAACATACAGGGATCGTCCATAAATTGCTTCCCGGTATTTGGGGAAACGGTTCGGGAGGGGGGGGGTCGTCNGTTACGCGACGGGAATATTTTAGAAAGCGTGACGTTACATTTAGTATATCATAAATGTTTAAAATTGTCTTAATTGAAGCAAATTTTCCTATAATGACAACAAAAGTCTTTTAATCCCTCACGCACCATTTTCTCCACGCGATGTCTTCGACCAAAGTATACAAATGATTAAATTTACTCCTTCAATTACTGTTCCTCATGTTAGGATGAGTGGATGATAATAACTGTACAAGATGGGCTGAGGAAGGTTGTTTCGTGACGACACGTTAAGGAGGGGTTTGGTATAACGGNATCGCGTGAGGTAATTCATATAGGAATCCATAGTGAAAGAACTGAGACAAATTCAAATCAATTCTCTTCTTCACCGGTAATTGTTGCATTCAAACACATAATTATTTGATGAATCACGCCTGACACAAGAAGAATTTCGTTATCTAACCTTTCGATCGATAAACAGATGGACTTGTGATTAGAAATTCCTTTTAACTGTAACCAGTATTTACGTTTAACTGTTTAGATACACTAGAAATAATAGTTCTTTTTAACAATTGAAAAATATCTTCTCAATAGATACTTTTATCTCTCGCACTTTCTAGGAAAAGAGCCCTGATTATAATTTTTTTTAAAGATTGTCAGGTCTAGTCAACACTTTATAATAATGAAAACTGCGAGTCAATGCATCGAATGTTGTAATTGATCGATAACAGTTACTTCGTTCAACTGAAATGAAAATGTTCGCGTTCATCAGAGGAAAAGTAAAACGAACATACATTATCGAAAACAAAAAAACGTTTCATGCTTTCACACTTTTCATATAAATTAAGCACCCGCGATGCTTTTACGTGTGACAAGAAATCTCTTAAGAGAAGCAGACCAATGTACCAAGTGGTTTTTTCAGTTGTCATATTCTATAAATATTCCTTTTCGATATTCCTTTCCCCCATCCTGGCCCGGGTTTTTCTCCGATTTTCCTTCGGGTACAGGCGGATTTCTTATACAGGTTCTCTAGGCTTTGTCTCGGGGCGTGTTTATTGTAACAATAAATCGCGAATTTAGTGTTTTTTCAACTCTTATGATTTGTAAACACTGTACTCAGAATAATCTATAGTTCGATAACATCTTGTACATGTAAATTTACAAACATATTTGCTTTAAATTACAAACATATTGACATTATATATGTATTATAACTCGCAGCTAACTTTTTATCTTATCTAGGAACTTTTGCTGAAATTTTTGAATCCGCCTCTGCCTTAGGGCCCT
>NNCF01126490.1:1369186-1387661 GCA_002313205.1 Laupala kohalensis
AAAGTGTTACCTGATTAATAATTGTAGTTACTTATAACAGTTATTGTTATTGATAAATAGATTTTTTTATTAGATTAATAGAATTAATAATACCAGATTAATAACATTAATAAATAAATGTTACTGTAATTAATAATACCATATTTTAATTATTTATTTGATGCGCTTTATTTTGAGAAAATATTTATAAAATGTGTGTTGTAAAACCATAATTTTTAAACAGAAATGCTCCCCGGTGAGCCCCTTTTCTTGATTACGGTTCAGATTCGCCTCCCGGGTAGACCTACCCTCAACAATTTTCATTTCGTAATCACTCAACCGTGGCCAAGGGGTTACCATTGTCGCTCACCACCAACTCACCCCGGGTTCAATTCCTCCCAGGTCAAACAAAATTTGTAGCTTTTCATGTTAATGTCCCAGTTCATGTAGCTGTGATTACTGAAAAGGAAACCTTCGTTCCTCTACCCAGCTCCTCCTAGTATCAATAACTCTAACTATTACTAACTACTCCTACTAACCCATCCACGTGGACAAAGTTGTTGGTAAACCCAGTTAATTGGCCCACCTACTAACAATAGTCTCTACCACCCAACTCCTAACCTCCTATCGCCCCATGAAGATAAGCTTCAATAAAGCGCTACTTTTGCCATTTACAAATACTACAATACACTCAATGTCAGGTGGTAATTGAGGCAATGTTTGAATTTAAATGACAACGGATGGAGGATAAACTGTTTGAAATAGTGTGATTAAACTATACACAAGGGGTTAGCTACTCAATTCTTCATAGTGAAACGAGTAATTTTTTCAGTTCTCCGATAAAATTCAAACTATATTTTATCTAGTCAAACATAACTCATAACCAAGAAGTAAAGATTACTTAAGTTCAACTTCCAACGTGAATACAAAGCGAGGAGATAAAGTCCATAATGAACGATCGAATTGACTTGAAAAAAAAATCCGTAGAGGCACAAAGCGCTCTTCAATCTAGAACTTTTCGACAGCGTCGACGACAATAAACCAAACAAATGGAACAACCCGAGTAATCAAAACCGAAGCGCACAACAAACCAATAATTGAGCAATAAATCCCAAGGAAAACACGAGAAAGGTTGCAAACCGAACCTATTATTTGCGTCTCAGATAACTGCGCACAGATCAATGAATCAGAAAATGAGAAAGTGTCCATCGATTCTTGGCAATTCGTCGGTAAAGTACAACGAGAATGCAGGATAAATGATGAGAAAAGGGATGCGATGGGAAAGATTTGAGAAACGTATCGGAAATAACGTTATTCCACGCAAGAATTGACTCCTAGAAACGAGTCAACAAAAACAGAAAATACAATATTCAATACGAAATCAATTTAAGATTTTTAGCGGTACTTGGGTTCGTCACGCCTTTGTGAAATGTCCCCATGTTTTTTGATCAACAAACACATTCAGTGATTTAAGCATTACAGCCGACACTCCAAGTCATACTTGAAGATTGAGTTATTTCTCAATTTGTATCTTGAACTCCTAGGATCCAAAAGAAGAAAAAATTAAAATTAATTAAGTAGTGTACCTCAAAATGAACTTAGTCTCGCGAATTTATATTTTGAAGTTCACATGTAAAACATAACAGGAGTAAAAAAAGTATATTTTAGCGTGTNTATTTTGAAGTTCACATGTAAAACATAACAGGAGTAAAAAAAAAGTATATTTTACCGTGTAAAAAAACTTTTACTCCCACACCTCAGCCCTGGTGAAAAGAATCATAAATGACACTTAACAAGCGAATTTATTCATTTAATCAAAAGTTCGAAAAAAGCACCCAAAGCCACAGCAATGACGTGGTCTCGAGGCATGTGCTGAACATTGCAAGTGCCGTGACATTTCACGCGCGCGCTCTGACCACATGACATCGCTTCAACACGCACGTGGTAGGGTTGAGTCTTTGAAACATCTTGGCTCGACAGAATGCACGCATAGCGTTACACTTATCTGCCGCGATCAATACTCTGACTTCAGAAGATGAACATGTGATTTTATGAGCAGTTTTCACTAACACAACTTCCCACCATTCTTGCAGAGGTTTAACACGCACTTGGCTAACGTTTGATGAAACACAATCATTGCGCACGGACTCCCAACGACGTCAGCGTAATATTCTTGTAGCTTGACCTACGAATTTTTGAAGGGCATAAACGTGAACCCAGAAGTGAGGTTAAGAGCGAGCTAGAACTGATTCTTCGGCGAGACTGAGAACCTCTCGAGACGAAGACTTACATTTTACTGAACTGAGCTTGAAGTTTCATTTATCATTACAACTCGGTTTGTTGTTAATAACAACGGTCAATAATGTCGATAAATGACATCCGATATAAACAAAAGCTTCTTCGAGAATCTTCTAGATCATAGAAAACATCGCGTTGCTAACCGTGTATTAGTATTAGTGAGACAAATGAACTGCAAGTACTTACAGCGTTATGAAAAATTAATATGTGGGCAAGGCCTGGTGCTATCGCCACACTTCTGTAGCAACGCATACATAAAACGAACAGGTCACAGTGTTTCGCGGGAAAGGGCAACAGAGAGTGGCATCTGAACATATTGGAAGAACAAGTTCTCGTTCCTGTACATATTTTGGTCCGATTCATTTTATCATTGAAAAAAAAGTCTGACCATATAGTACAGAACAATCTTGATAATCCGACATTCTCGATAGACCGACACGTTAGACAATCCGACAAGTTGACGATGTCGTATCCTTCCTTATAATGGTATATTATTTTGATTTATACTAGCTTATATACTTTTTTCACTCAGCCATCACGTTTATTTGTAATTAATAAAATTATTTATTTATTTAGTGTAAATTGTTTATTCTCATAGTTTCTTCATGATCAAATACTGTAAATAAAACCTGTGAGTCTGGTTAGCCGAGTTTACTCTGGCCCAGTAGACGTTTTAGCACTGTTTCAGTGGTACCCTGGGTAATCCATAATAATAGATATTTCGACAACTGTCTGGTCCCATATCTGTCGGATCATCAAGAGTGTACTGTACTCTCAACAGCTCAATTCACGATGTTCGTTTTTAAATATCTAGCAATAATTATACTTGGTTTAGGATATATTTGAGTATAATTAACACAACATGTCGTGTATCCCTGGGACAAAAGTAGAAAATGTAATTTTACAAAATAAACACTTAAATAATAATACTTTGACCGAACATTGCAGATCCATAATTACTCATTGGTTGTGCATTGTGAAGGTTACGACTACTTTCCCTGCCGATGTGAAGCAGCCTGTAAATCTGCCTGTTTTTACGTTGTTACATCTTTAACACACCTGCGTTTAAGAAAACACGACTGGAAACACTTTTAGAAAGTGCGTAATTTAGATAAAATTCAGAGACTGCAATCATATTTATCACAAAAGTAAATCCTTCAATGATCGACCTTTTGTAGCAGAAAAATTAAGAACGTGTAACGGCACTTATAAATAAAAGAACAGCATGGGAGTGTGAGGACAAATTACCGCGTGGTACGTCAGCAAACCGCAAGCCACAAGATTCTAATTAACATTTCATGAACGAGCGACCTTACCGCCACGGGACTAGATTTTTTAGAAGCCACAAATGACTTCGATTAGTCAGACCTCCCAAAGAGGTAAATAGTAGTCATTCAATGTTTCCTTGCAATAATTACGAAATTGCATACGTTGCTCGATAATAGAAAGACCACGGTGCATGTTCAATATGAACCTTGCTAAGTACGAAAAATAAAACAATAAATAAAAAACATTTTAAAAACAAGCTTTCATTTAAGCGATGTACTAAACCGAATAAGATAAGTTAAGATTTTTATTAAAGTAACGCAATGTCAAATGCTAATACCTCCTCCATACATATTTCGTGTAAACTTGTAAACATGAAAGCACACACAATATTAAGATTGCATTGTTGCTTTGGAATACCAACTAATAATAATAATAACAATAATAATAAAAACAAAGAACAATATAAAAAAAAGTCCTTTCCATTTAATTTAATCGGATGCAACATAAACATGCTCTACTTATTCGCGTAACCGTATTCTCTCCGTTCAAAATAATTCAATATACTTTAAAAACATTACAATTGTTGTATTCATCATTTCCCACATCATCCGGTTCGTTCAAATCACTGTGGACCCAGTTCATACGGGGAAACGAAGTCAGAACAAGTATTCGTCTGAACACAACATAGGTTCTATGATGTGTAATGGTGAGACAAGAAACTATAAAATTAATATCCATTTAGTTTTGGCAAGAATTCCGCATCGCAGATAGGCTTTTGTAGTAATTGTAGTGCGATTGTAGTATTTGTAAATAGGAAATGTAGCGTGCTTATCTACATGGAGCGATAGAAGTTGGGTGGTAGGGACTGGGCCGGTTAGCTGGGTTTACCAACAGCTTGGCCCACGCAGAGGGGTTACTTATTGATACTAGGAGGTGGATAGAACAAGAAGGAGTGTTCGCTCTACAGTTGTCACAGCGAAATGAACAGGCACAATGAAGTGATAAGCGACAAATTCTTTCCTGGCCCCGCCAGGGATGGAACCCGGAGTAACTGAGTGGCGAGTCAGCATGCTAGCCCTGGATGGCATAAAAGGCTTCAACGAGGTCTCGCCCGCCCTGGACTCTGCCTCCTTCTTCCTCTCTGCGTCGGTCGTAAGAGCGGAGTGCTGTGCAGACCTCGGCAGCTGCGGCGCATGCACTCACTTCAGCGAGAGGGAAGAGGAGAAGCCAGACATCTGCTGGCGACTGCTGCGCGTTGCTATGGCGACCCCGGAAGCAGCTTTCCTCTCTCTCGTCTACCACGAAGGGAGCGAAGAGGTCGTGCGGTTAGGGGCTCATGGCTCACCGCTGGGCGCGCGTCCGTCGCCAGGATACGCACAAGTCACACACAGGATATTCCAATCCAATAACTCCAGGGTATTCACTCTTTCTGCGATACTGCGATTCCTTTCGAACAGAGAAAAGAGGAATCCACAACAAGATGTCGGATCCAAGACATCGTCAAAAATTTGAGGATTTCAAGGACGCATAAAAGAACTGTCAAATGACAGGTATCATTTATTTATTTATTTATCCAGAACCTATACTCCAAATCATGTAACTTTGCCGAAAAATATGCAATATGGCTGCCTAATCGGAATTGCCAAATTCTACGAATTCAAGTTATGTCCAAATAAATAATATTTGCTGCAAAGAAATACAATTTGATTACACAACTAATTAAGACATAAGGCAATATTCGTTCCAAATGCTCTATGCAGGAAAAATCGAAGAGCGCCTCAAGAGCAAGTGTATTGTTCGCGGTAGATTTAACTTAAAAGAAACAGCCAACATTATGCTAGTTGCACTCATCATTACCCTTATGGATGATGGCTACGGTGCACAAGCGCTATACCAACATCAACCTAATTAGACAGACAATAAATAAATAATAAACAAGTAATAAATAAAAAAAAATAAGAGAGCGGTTAAAAAATGTTTAAGACCACGTTGAGGTCAACAAACCAATTTACTGCTGCTAATATACAATAAACAAATACATCAGTGCATTTCCGTTCATTATCATTTTTCTTAGGGTAGTACTAACGAAAGTATAATTGAATCATTAAAATATCTTAAATCGGCACAAATAAACAAAGTAACGTGTATTTATTGTGATTGCAACGTGAAAAACATACCTCACCGGCCATTTAAATTAAATAATTGCAATTATAATTGATGTTGAAATACATCGCGTCTTATGGAGAAAACACTTATTTTCTAAAAAAGAGCAACTTTTCAATCACGAAAGTGATGGAAGTTTACTTTGATTTGTAGTAAGTTTTCTGTATTATGTTTTACATCACTTTTATCTGTAAACCACCGAACATTTGAGAAAGTTATTTTACTTTTTCCTTCGAGGTGAGATCACGAAACCGTCGCGCGCGGTCGCCATGTTTGTACTTAGTGCTCTTGTGCATTTCAAACGAGTCAAGCGAGTTCCTGAATATTATTTGTACTGAATATTATTCACTGATAGGTGCAAATTAAATCATGTTTCTTATTCATTATTATTCATATTGTTGTGTTTCAAAACAATTAGAATAATTAAAAAAATATATATATACATCTCAGTGATTTGTCTAACTCGGAGTTCTGGTCCGACCTTAACTTAAATTTCTCGAAGCAACGAAACACGACTTCGAGTGCATGTCCTTGTCTATATATAATGTCATTAGAAAGCTCTTTTCTTTTCTTGATACATTCAATATTCACTTTTCCCTTACCGCACCCCACACTCTTTCTGGTTATTCATAAAGTACCCGTCTCTGCGCAATGTTTCCACTCATAATTACTATTCACTATACATTTTCTGTCTTTCCGGGTTTAGTCTTCCGTCTTGGCTCTAACCTTTTGTCTCACTTCCATTATCATCATTTTGGTCACTATTTTATCCTTCGTTCCTACCATTCTCTTGTCCTCAGCTATTCTCTATCCTCCTCTCTTCAATTTCTGCGCTAATTGTGTCACATAATCTCTGCGACGCTCATATACTCAGATGCCGCATAACGACTGTAGCAAAAATGTGAGTTTAATTCTAATGCATCCTAAATAATAAAATTGTAAGCAAAACGGATTATATAACAAGAGCCACCAATTCAACATTTGAACATCGACAGAGATGGAGACCGGAAGTGATCATGAAATCTGGATCGTGAGGATAACTTGCCGTGGATTCGAACTGAAATAAAACCACGTCAGTGGCGAATCATGACACAACAAGTACTATACTGACACACATACCCTCTCCCATTCATCAAAACTAATCCCTACAGAGAACAATTAATATTATATTTCCAATATTTAACTCGAAGAACAGAGCACTTAAGTGAACGAACACTTCTTTGAAGTACACTGACTTTATACAATACGAGCAAGAGATTGAAATACATTCGTTATCACAACATAGCAGACGAAATGTTAGATCAAATGGAGCACAAAAACTACATGGAAGAGCAACTATTCAAAAACTTCGAAAGGAATTCGTCTCGACGATGACGTTCCCTCGGGGTTCTCCAGTTCTCCACTCGTTTCCTCTGTCATTTATCATCCCCTAACCCGATGGGCGAGTGGTTATCGTAGTACATTCTCAAACCTCAGCGCGCGGGTTCCAACGGGTTTTTCGGGTGCGGAAATCCACACACGACATATATGCTCTGTATAATTATGCTGCATGTAAAAAACACGAAATATGCACCAGAGCTGAGTTCCGGCTTCGACAACTAGCAGCGGAAGGCGGAACGTCGAAATTGCGAATGCGGTTCAACCCAAAGGGTCGCAACTAAAGAAAAATGGGCCACGATTAACGGGAGCCGAGACCCAAACGGTTATTATTATTATTACTATCCCCTAACCAAGCCTTGAATCCACCTCTTTGCACATGCTTCAGTTTTTGAGAACCAGCAGAAGACGAATCATGTCGAATCAGCTGAGGACATGAAGTCTTAAAAACGAATAACCCGCCCATCACCGACACCCAGACTAGCGATGAACCAAGAACTCCTAACATTGTCGTGCGCGCGTGAAACCACACATCAACATCTGAGTCACGGGATTACAGCCGCCGCGCCGTCGTCAACGCCTCACAGCGCCTCTCGCTCCCAGAATCAGAAAACGAAGAAACAGGACGCAGCGAAGGAAAAAAACCACCGCAAAGGAAACAAAAGAAAGAGGGTGGCGCGCACTGAAATCTATGTAGGGCGTGGCACTTGAACACACAACTTCCCTACTGACGGGGAACATAAGGAAACTGGGTTTTCTTAGAATACTCCCTCAGTCAAGACGTTAAATATTTTTAGTCATCAAAATTCAAATTTAAAACAATCATTACAAGAGGGATTTGCAAAAGGTAATAAAACTGAGTTTCAAAACATTTTAAAACTAATTTCTGATGAGTTATTGTCTCAATATAACTCAATTTTTTCTAAGAAAATTCCTCAGCTATAAAGGAAAATGAGCTTTTCTACGCACACAGTTGTTTCTAGAAATAAACTATCATTCAAAGGTACGTTTCGTCAATACTCTATACTGGTTACGAAACGTCGATTAATTAAACTCAAACAATTTAAAACTACAGGACACATTGGGTTTCCATTTTTGGAAAGGGTTCATTGGTGTGTCGTAATTTGTTCTGGGGGGGGGTGACTAATGGCAGCTCCTTGTTTAGCTTCGCCGAAACCAGATGAGCAAAGCGACCAAATGGGCGTGTGGGGGGGGCGACCATTCGTCAATTGTCCGCAACGTCATCGTCGGCGCGCGTGCCCTGGGGACGACAAGGCCCTCGCACGCTACACACAAAACACGACCTCGTACCATCCATGTAGAACGTGTGTAGGGGCATACGGCGCTCTGGCAAGGGAGAGAGTGAGTGAGTGAGTGGGCTGTCCCAGAAAAAAACCCATCATGGCAAAACCGCTTCAAACTAGATCACAACAGAAACGTTAACTCAAAATAAGGAAATTGAGAGAGAAAATCGACAGACTTTTCTGGAACAATATTTTTTGCGACAATTTTTTTTCTTTTTCGTTTTCTACTTTCTCGTATAAGTAGTATACACAAAGTTTTGTAGACGTGAAACAATTCGAAAGCGAGATTTCGACGGAAATATCCGTTTTGGTTATCCCTCATTCAGAACACTGGTTTTTGGCATAACGTCCGTCCGTCCGTACGTCTGTTTCCCAGCGATTCTGAGTAAACAGATAAACCACTTTAAACCACGTTTCGTATTTACGGTAGAATTCTCTTGTTGCTGATGCACGTGCACCATTCTTTTTCTTCTTGAAAACAAAGGTTACTTCACATGAACGTCAAAGTTCTCTTTTCAATGTTTCTCAAAAACGGCTCCAACGATTTTGCTTACATTTTCTGTACGTAAAGAACAATTAGTATGCATTACATCCGCATAGCGGTATGTCGCTTGAAAGTTTGGTTTAGACGCAGAAAAATAATTTCTATCAGCTACACTTACACATTGGTTTACTGTTTCAAGAAACTGGAAGACGACCAAACTATAGAGGACCACACGCCAGAAATGACCCTTTCACTATATATTTATTTCTAACTCTATGCTGCAGACGGAGAAACGTATATGAGAAGGTTTGTGCAATGGTTTTGCACCACTAGTTTCAACTACGTTTTATATTGATAGCTCTTGGTCGGGTGAAAATGGCGAGGAGCCGTGAATCCAAGCCAATTTCCTCCTTCGATCGCAGGGGTAGTAACCACTACATCACCCGTCCTCCTTTCACTAGATCGAAAGTTATCACATATCTTCTCCACTTGTAGGGTGCACGGAAGAGATACATCCATTATGTTTTATACTTTTCAGAAAGAACGTGTCATTAAACGTAACAGACGCTTCTCAATAGCGGAGACTTTCTCTCTCAAAGTCATATGATTCGACGTTGACCTAAACTTCTCAATTGCGAACAAATTTGAGGGTCACATAAGTGCCTGTAGTAAAGAAGTTTTGCAGAATTTTACTCACTATAACAAAAATTTCCATATATTTTTCACTTGTTTTTATTTTCGATGTCCACGTCATTTTGATTTTGAACATGTATGAAAGGTTATATCGAACCAAAGAATAAATATTAACTCTTCAGTTGGTTTCAGAGTTTCGTAATATTCGAGTCCTATTAAATTTATTGAAGAGATCGGATATTATAGAGTATTCGGTGAAACCATCTATAACACGTTATTCGGGTATTACAGTTACAAATAAAGGGGAAGAAAAAAATAAAAGACTTTTTTGAGAGGAAGCGCCTTGAGTTTTCCATCCCGGATTCAGAAACCCTTTTTTTATGGAGAACATCCCACGCTCAGCTGAGGGAGGGAGGAGTCTTTTTATTTGCTCCACAGAGCAACGTGAACAGCGGAGGTCCTTGTAGCGACTGACGCATGGTTCACAAAACCAGTGGTTGCCTACCGGCGAACAGCTGGTGGTCCGCGAGATGATTTTGGTGGTACGCGAAACAATATGGGCATTAATTGTAATTTTTGAACATCCATTGGAAAAGCTAGTGATGCATACTAGAGTCTCATAATTTTCTTCGAAACATACTTGGGAAACAAACAAAAAAAAGTTATATATTTCATAAACAATTAAATGTTGAACAAGAGACAAGGTACACATAACACCGCTAATACAAGTGTCACATCACTTGAATATACATATTAGATCAAATAAGTACTTAAGAAAATAAAAATTCATTTTTATTTAGTTATATTAATTAGTAATAAAAATGAAATTTCTGTAACCTTTATTTGATAAACGTATTAATCTAAAATCTAGATATCATTGGCCCTCGGAATTCGTAACGGTAACTTCAATTAATAAGAGAAAATTACCACTTATTCTACCGAAGGTTTAGTTGCGGTAGTCGAGAAAGAGTTAGATAGCGTCTTGGAAGTGCAGTCCTAAGACAAAACATCTACGAGTATCTTTCAACACTCCGGTGTTTTCTAAATGGGTTTTTAATTTTCAAATGGAGTTCATGGCAATACTTTCTCCTCAGAGTATATTTTTAAATTCATTTTGCGTTCTTCCGATTTTCGATCGTTCGTATCATTGTCAATCTTTAGTCCGGTTAAATGAGGTTCCAGTAACTCTTCGTTTTTAGTACTTATAAAACATAATAAAAAACATCGTTCCACAGTCAGACATGACTAAAAACATCTTACATTCCACACATCGTAACTCGTCGACTGATGCTCATCCGTCCACGCGAGGACATATGAAACCGTCAGCTGCCTCGACATCTTTTCAATTGTCGCTGGGGCTCTCTCTTACAGGCGTCGTAATGACATATTTGCAGCGCGGGCGTTCGTCATCGCACAGGGCATCCCAACTTTCAAGATTTTTCGGGGATGTTCCGACACTAATACCGGACCTACCGGCCGAAAGGCTCAGAAGGTAGTCTCCGGAATGTGAGCTGATAGTAAGATAATCATTCCGATATTATTAAGATTATTATTATGTATTCTATCTCAGCTAATGTTGGTATCTTTCTTCCAACAGGAAATGAACCACATTCCTGGGGTTGGATATTTTTTATTATTATTTCTATAACATCACACTGTGATCAGTGGCTGCAGTACGTGCGAACACCGAGTTCACACCGTAAACCTAGGGTGTTTCTGTGTTTTTCATATCACTTTCCGCACGATAAGCGCTGTGCTCAACAACCCTGACTTGTG
Organism: Laupala kohalensis; assembly: GCA_002313205.1. Lineage (NCBI taxonomy): Eukaryota > Metazoa > Arthropoda > Insecta > Orthoptera > Trigonidiidae > Laupala > Laupala kohalensis. The sequence continues at coordinate 1,380,470 of NNCF01126490.1, forward strand.
CATCCGAAGGAGGTTATGTCTGCCAGGTATAAGCTTTATGGCCAGTCGCTCCTATGATAATCGGAGCCACTGTGGATTTCATATGCCACATTCTCTGCACCTCTATCTGTATACTTCTCGGCTTCTTATTGCATTAGATTATAATCTGATGGGATGGCTACGTCAATCAACAAGCGAGTGTTTAATTTCTTATCTTTTAAGTGTAATATCCGGCTTATTGGCTAATATTGTTCTATCATTGTTATTATTATTATTATTATTATTCTGTTTACGTTGTGTAAGTGACACGGGCAATATATTTTCGGTGTGTAAGTCCGCAACGAGCGGTCGAAATGAATTGAGCTCAGCTTGCTTCATCGTCAACTCAGCTTGCAGTCTTCCGGAGACTCTGCTTTACGAGCCACAGAACTAACGAAGACAACATTCGGCCAATCAGAGGCTCTCGTTCCTCTCTGAATCGTGTGCATTTCCACTTCTGTCTCTCTCTACACAACCACAAACCTTCTGATTGCACGCGTGCACGATTCATGCTCATGGAACAATCCAGCAACTCTTGAGAATCCACACTACAATTAAGTTCGCACGAATGCTCACTCTGTTCGCGTGGATTGTTCGCAAAAGCTGGTCTCACTTCACGAAATAATCACCGTTTTTACACGAATATCAGTCAGTGTTTTCAAAGGAATATTAAGTAATTCTCCGCGTTTAGGAGTTGTTTAGATGTCTCTTTATTCTACACGCAAATCAATGAGTGACCAATACCTCCCCTCACTCATTACTTTAAAGTATAGACACCTTTAATAGCGTAACGTTTCTGAGACCCAGTTGTGAATTTGTGAACAGATTTAGTGTTTTCTGTGGCAATATCGTCTCAAATGGACGTATTCATTTCCCTAAGAAATATATTTTACCTTCGCCCTAAGACAGGGATCTCCAAACTGGTCCGTCCCGAGAAGGGTTTTTGCCCAACATGCTGCTAGCGGATGAAATGGAGAGATATAGATCATCAAAAGTACTGCAACACATTTCATAGCTACACAAGAAGCGAAAGAAATCTTGACCAATGATGTTCTCTGAGTGTTTTTACTCAAAAATATTTTCTCTTCCCAAACGTTTAACATATTTTAAGATTTGTGGTTCCTTAGATAACTTTTCACCAATCCGATTTTTCAGTTCCGCCCTCGTGTTAAAAAGCCCCGATCTAAGATTTTGCAGTACGCGATCCATGATTAGAAAAACCAACAACGAAATCACCCATGTTCACAACTCATCACAATCTTACTGAGTAAACTTTATCTGATACGAAACCCATCCTTTCCTACAGAATAATTTGGACAGCTTCTTGATAAATATAATTCTTATAGTAGACTAAGAGTTTTATTAAAGCTAACATCTAATTCTGTGGCTTCCATTCGCAAGACAGTTTCCAAGGTGAGTGCCACGTGTGGCCCCGACGCGACCGGCCTTGGTCCACCCCTCTCGCCCGCGCTCCAACTGGCATTCCAGGGCCGCACGCGCATCGCCGGAACAAAGCCCTTTGCCTCCGCCCTTCCAAGTAGAGCACCCACCCACTCACCCACGAAACCTCGTTCCTGCGAGTTCAGCGAGTCCACAAAGTGCGCCAACACTTTGCATTCAGTGTGTGACGTCCTTTCACTTTACGCTCAGTCCCACTCGTGGCTCAGGTGGAACTGTTCTCGCTCATCACCAAGTCATCACGGGGATGGGGCAAGAAAATTTGTAGCTTTTCACATTAATGCCCCAGTTCATACAGCTGTGACTACTGAAAAGCAAACATTCCTTCCTTCCTTCCGTGTTTCTGGTAAAGCGTAAAGTATTTTTTATTGTTGTATTTGTAAATGGGAAATGTAGCGTGCTATTGACGCTTATCCACATGGAGCGATACGAGTTAGGAGTTGGGTGGTAGGTCATTGTTAGTAGGTGGGTCGCTTAGCTGGTTTTACCAACAACTTGTCCCTCGTAGAAGTACTTAGTAATAGTTAGAGTCATACTATTGAGCTGGATAGAGGAAGGAAGATTTGCTTTTAAATAGTCACAGCTATGTTAACTGGGACATTCATGAGAAAAAATACAAATTTTCTGGCGCCATCGGGAAACGAACCCGGGATGACTTGGTGATGGGCGACAACACTACCACCTGTTTAATAAATGGGCTTTGCTGGAATATAGCAATGGTGCGGCACGACGTTAGGAGTGCAATGTGTTAGTGTAACGGGGTGGGGGAGGGACTTTGCCAGTTCGATTCCGCTCATGGTTCACAGTCTACTTTTCTATGAATCAACTCGTTTACGTTTGTATATTGTAAGCTCATCTTGAACGAAAATCCAATTTTTCACGGGAGCTTTGGATAAACCGTTTAGACGGGGAACCGCCCAGGGTCACGGTTCCTATCACACGGGCTAAGAAGGATACGATAGTACAAGGAAACAAAGTGAAATAAAATAAGAAGATACGTTTCTTTCTTCCTTTCACCTACCAAAGCGTCTAGAGTAAGGAATCAAAATGCAAAGTAATTTAGAATTCGTTTAGTGCAACAAAAACTAACACACATTTTATTTATTTATTTATTTTTAAATAGGCATATCCAAAAACAGTAGCGAACGTAAATATTATTCACAATATGTCCAACCAAAGATGATCATTTAATGTATTATCAAAAAATGGTGTGACGCGTTTCGTTTAACTTCAAATATAATTTGATGATCACTATCATACACTGCCAAGCTATGTGTCGATATTTTAGAGAATCATTTCATTCATTATTTTACGTTACCACTTCATCTTCACTGCAATATTTAGAAAAGTAGGCAAGTCATTCACCTCTATTACTTTATTATTCGCCAACGTTTCGAGATTTATTGATAGTTAATTCCATTGAAAACTCTAGTTAAGAATTAAAATCATGGAAGGTTCGTCCAGACGAAACCACCTCCGTCAATACCTTGTATTGAATAGTAAATTTAACAACAAGATTTTAATTATATCTGCACCTTAGCAGGCCCTGATGAAGAAATCGATAAATCTCGAAACGTTGGCTAATAATAAAGTAATAGAGATGAATGATTTGTCTACTTTTCTAAATATTGCAGTGAAGATGAAGTGATAACGTAAAATAATGAATGAAATGATTCTCTAAAATATTGGCACATCTTGGCAGTGTAAGATAGTGAACTTCTATAATAGACAATCAGAGAAAGCTCAAGTAGATATAATTTGATGACTTTATTACAACTTAAATTTTGATTATTGTAGCCTTAAATGAGCACTAAATTACGTCGCATTATTAACCCAAATCCAAATCAAGTATCTGGTCGACCAAAATAAACAACTTTTTTTATAAATAACTTGTATTTTTCTTTACGTTTTAGTTATGAATCGCAGGTATGTTCCAGACTTCAATAATAATTCCACCATTTTTATACTCGTTCTAATATACATGTGATTTTTGTAACCTTTTTATTCCTGGCTGTTGCATCATGTTCTTTGTCTACATCTGCAGCACGTTTTCGCTTCGTAACACTAAAAACCTGAATATGTCTCACAGTAAGAAACGAAACGTTGTGTTGTGTTACAGTTTTCATATCCATGTTCAACATAGTTTCAATTCATGTACTATCACGTATTCGATAACATTAAAGGTATATTATTTGGCATCTAACTTGTCAACAATAAAGTGCCATGTCTCCTATTTGAAACTTTAGCTTGTTTTAATAACAAATAATATCCGAGAAATTTGAATGGCACACATGGCTACTTTTTTATATATATATTTTCATTTCTTTTCTTAAAATAGACGATATTTTGAGAGTTCGAACGGAGGGAGCAGGTGCTACATTAGAAAATGATGTAACATTCCGTCCATATAATGCGAGTACAAAATGCAATCGACGCAAAGTGCCACACACATTCAAATGATTCTGTCGAATGGCATCTGGAGAGTCGGCAGATGAATCATAATAGCTCCGCAGAGATGACCAATACACAAAAGCCGTTGTCATGACGTCATCGGCGGCTCTTCCACCTCCCACTAGCCTTTCGGGTCATTTCAACCCACGCGAGCACAGCTGCTATCTTGAACGCTGAAGCGCAGCGGTCAGGTTCCGGGTGCCTTCATTTGACCCTCACCCCCCCCCCCCGGCAAAGAAACGTGTTTCTTTCCCACCTACACACAACCATCCGACACGTCAAATGCGATATGATCAGTGTGTATAGGTTATATTATGAAAATGTGTTTCTGTACGTATGTGAATATACAGACATACGGGTCTAATTTATTTTTTTAATTTCTTAGGCGTACTATCTTTTCTCGCTTCTTGTGTACTAATTTTCTAAGCATTTTAATCCGTGTGTGTGTATGTTATAGATATTTCGGCGAAGATTTTTTTTTTTAATTTCACATTATTGTATTATGTATATTCTTATTATGTATATTATGTTTTCCATCTTCCACCGAGCATTGCTCACTTGCAGATTAATATATTATTATTATTATTATTATTATTATTATTATTAGAGTTATGACTGATTATTCCAAGCATCAATTAAATTTTGCAATTATTTTGACAGATGGTTAAATAATGTAAATAAATTATTTTTTTTAAGCTAATAAAGTGCCTAACAAATATTTTCAGTAACTGGAGAATTGAAATATTATGTAGTATAAAAGCGTACAATGAACGCTCCACGAAGAAGTCTATCACATAACCATTAGAGCGAGTTTTTTAAAGTGTCAGTTGTCTAGTTTCCGATTAAGTTAATTATACATTAATTTATTCGAAATCCATCATCCTTTGTCACAGCAAGGAAATCGTTGTACACGGAATTCAGGATGAGTGGTCCAGAGGATAAGATTAAGTCCCTTACAGTAGATGTTTCAACTACTATACATAATTATCACAAAATAGCACGAAATATATAACACAAGCGTCAAATACAGTACATTACAGACATGCGGCGATTGGGAATCAAAAGTGTGGGGGGGGGGGGGGGGATATTGACAAATTTTTTCATTCACATGACATTTTCTGCATGTGTTTTAAATAATGGAATAAAACAAAGAAAATACAATTGGTAATTATCATATCAAGGATGATATTTTTTTTTTAATTCCTAGTTCTACACGGTTAAAATGAAGTTTTTACCTTTCCTTCTAAAAGTGGGAAGACGACTGCCCCTCCCCCCAATCGCCGTCACTCATTACAGAAGACAATCGAAAGGAAATTCATGGAAATTGAACAGTCGCTGGAATCAATAACAGATCCATTTTATAAAACTACTCAGACATGCAATGACCAGTTTACATATTCGATTTATTTTCATTACTTAAAGAGACACTTGGATAATCATGTGTTCGATAGTACGAGAAGTTCACTGTTCGTCAGTCGAGCGCTGTAAATAAATTTATTGTCAAAAAAGCGGTACAAACTGCGTATGACCACGTGAAGAATAATAGACTAATTTTACTCTCCGGAAGCAAGCAAGGGACGTATTCCATCAATTCCCATCAAGGACTGTAAGGCAGAGGCGGAATCAACATTTCAGCTTCACTTTACTCCTAAGATCAGAATAAAAGTAGTTCGCTATGTGTTACCATAGTTCAAGACGACCTACAAATTCGTATTTAATAAAACAAAAAACGTTTCACAAGTAATGTTAGTATCGAACTATAGATTAATCAGAATATATTGATTATAAATCATAACTATTGAAATAAGTCTAATTTCGAGATTAATTATTACAGCAGGCTGCCGCTCCTAGTCGAGAGTAGAGAGAGTGCATGAAAAATCTGCCTCTACAGGAAGGAAAATCGGAGATAAACCCGAATCAGGTTGGGGCCGCAGAATGTGTTACACGGCACAACCAAGGTTGAGAACAAATAAAACTAAACTTTATGTTGCACATGTATTGTACGGAAACGTAATTTCTCGAAATTCCGATTTTAAAAAGGTGAATTAGAGTGAATTTTTTTCTCAAAATTGTGCTAAATCTCACAAACACATTAAGATATCAACACGGTTTTGGTTTTGGTAAACATCCAATTTCAAGCGACACAGAATTACAAGGATGGGTACAGCGTGTCGAAACAACAAAACTGAGCAGAGGGTCAGGCTATAGTCACTATTTATCCCAATTCGACCTCTACATGAATGTTACTTTCGCTCGGAACCCCGACTATGACGTATGAGTACGACGAAGCGCGCTCTGACATATTGACTTACGCCTAAAATGTTCAAAAATACTCTATAAGAGACATAATTTGAAAAAATAATAATGTAGTTTAATTCTGTGTTGGTTAAAATTCTCTAAAAGTGTGTAATTTTCGAGTTGTAAGCATACTGCATAAGAAAAACTGGATTTTGCGGTTAATTTTAAAATTTACCACGCTCTAGCACGAAATCTGTTCGTCTGACAAAACATCCGTAAGAGCTTAATTTGTAGGAAATTTAAGGCACATTATATTTGCATCTAAATACTTATCTCTAGAAAAGCGTATTTTTTCGAGCTATAAACAAAAAAAAAACTAAAAAAGAACGGGTTTTTGAAGTTTTTTAAATTTTTATCAAAACGCACAGGTTTACGGGATGACAAAGTTGAAATTCAGATTCAGCACAAGGAACTATCGACAAAAAAAAATTGTATAATTTTTCTCCACCAAACAACCATATGACTGGAGTAGAGTAGTATCTTCGAGGGCGGGGCTGAGGAGCGTAGCGAGGCGCTGTTCCTCACACCCCAGCAACATGTCCGTGCGTCCGTCCACTCGAACAGAATGGCGTAAAACAGCCCTGAGGCGCGTGCGAAGCGCTCTCCACGGCTCATCAAGCAACCACCAACACTCCCCCCCTGCCCCACCACCACTCCACCCACGCCCTCATCCTTTGTTGGAGGGGGGCGGCGGTAGCCTTTGCAGCGCTGTCTTCAAGACTCCAGACCGCACAGACTGCGTACTACATTCAAATCCATACCCATAAAAGTCTCCTAGCAAATTTCAGCTATATTCTATTCTATTCACTAGTTTGGTGCTTATCAGAGTGAATAGTCATTTTGTACAACTATTCTCTCTAATAATATAGATACATGTTATAATAAGGCGTGGTGAACAATACTGGATAATGAAGACTTCCCGTTTACAATGTCAGGAACAAAGTGTTATATAAGTATATCATATATA
>NNCF01126490.1:1407353-1423409 GCA_002313205.1 Laupala kohalensis
TTGCTTAATTGGGAATTAAGATTGTCAATGTGACAATTCCATTTGAGGTTGTCTTGAATATGGAGACCTAAGAATTTTGTATTTGTAACAGTTTTTAATTGTGTTCCGTTTAAAGAAAGAGAAACCTGGGGTAAACATTTTGCGATACTATTGTGAAATGACATAGACACTGTTTTGTCAGTGTTTACAATGAGACGATTTGCATGGAACCAAGTCGAAAGGTTAGACAAAACTTTTTGAGCATTGGCGTGTTTACATAGTAAATTAGTGTCATCAGCAAAAAGAACCATTTTGCAATCTGATGTGGATGATGACATGTCGTTCACATACAATAAAAAGAGTATAGGGCCGAGAATTGATCCTTGGGGTACTCCGCAAGTAAGTGGCTTTGTTTCTGAAAGACAACGCTCAAGTATTTTATTTTTAGTATAGGATATTTCTACTTGTTGATATCTATCTTTTAAATAAGAAGTTAGCCATTGATGTGGAAGTCCACGAATGCCTAAAGAATGCAATTGGGAAAGGAGAATTTCGTGATCGATGACATCAAATGCTTTGGATAAGTCAAGAAAAACACCCTGAGGATTTTCTCCACTGTCTAGAGATGTGGTAACATCGTTTAAGAAGGAAAATATGGCGCTTGTAGTGGAAAAGGATTTCCTAAAACCGTGTTGATCGTCAGAGAGAATGTTATATTTTGATAAAAAATCTAGAAGACGCTTATAGAACAATTTTTCTAGGATTTTTGAGAAAGTGGGTAGTAGAGATATTGGTCGGTAATTTCCAATATTAAGTTTGTTTCCTTTCTTGTGTAAAGGTTTCACTTTAGCTCTCTTAAGTATCAAGTTGTAATAAAAAGAGATTCTGAAGGTTTCGAAGTAACAAATGAGTCAGACTTAATCTGTGAGGAATACCAGTGACGGATCTAGACCGCAAGCAAGGGGAGGGTTAAATTAGAATATGAAAAGGGGAACTCAGGTGGGGAAGGATCTTGGGAGCATCTGTGTTTGAAAATTATAGGTTTACGACACAAATTTACAAATATTATTGTAAATATTATAGCGATTTTGTATTTTAATACAATAAATCAATTGTATAAAATGGCAAATACATATTAAAGGAAAAATACATTTCATCAATTTCAAGAGATAACATTGAAATTGATAAAATCTGACATTGACGTTCACCAATATTCGGGTTTTTTGGTTCTCACTTCGCTCAACTGTTTCACGAATGCAACGCTGCACTCGTACGTTGTATGAACTATCAACAGTTTATTCACGACATTCTTTGAAATCAAGTCACGTGGTTTTATACAGCACCAGCTGATTACCCGACGTTGCTCGGGAATTTTCTTGCTTCTTTGATGAAGGAACCCACCCGCGGGTCGAATGTTCGCTTCCGAGGCAAGACACCACGCGGCCATTGCGGCTGCACCATTTCATTAAAACGCTTTAAAATCTTATATCTCGCATCTAAATTTTACGATTTAAACATGTTTTATAATCTTTGTTAAATGGACGAAACAAAAAAACAAAAAAAGTTTTATGATGATTGATTTTCTTCTTCTTAAATTGAAATATTTTAACAATTCAATTGTTAATTACGTTTTATCCATAATTTGGGCTAAGCTTTGTAGATAGACATTGCTGTCGCGGACTTTTGTGTAGTGCTCTCTGAAGCACACAATATTGCCAATTATAGTTTTCACCGATCTCTAACCGTTTAGCCACCGTAAGCGAATATAACTTCTTTTTCCCGATTTTATTGACATTTATTGTCAAAAAACAAACCATCTTTATTATCAAACATTTTTAAAATAACAGTTAGCCTGTGTTCATCCTGGACATCTTAACTATCTCCTTGCTGAATTTCATCACGATCGGCTCTGTGGTTTAGTCGTGATCAAGTAACAAACGGACACACACTAATGATAATCCATACTAATATATAAATGCGTTACGCCAACACATCTCTCGCAGAGACAGAGGAACGAGGAGTGGGAAGTGGAAGGCAGCAAAGGTATATTAGTGACAGTAGCAGCAGCGGCTGTGGCGGCTTCCGTGGTCGACGCTGGGACTTCATTAGCGAGGAGACAACGCATTTAACATGAGGCGCGGAGCATGAGGGCGAGTTTTACGGGTGGATGCGCAACGGCGGAGGCGGCAAAATACATGGATAGGGGGTTGAGAGAGAGAGAGAGAGAGAGAAGATGCGGAAAGTGGAAACGGAAGAGACTACGGGCGGAAATAAAAGATTACTCAATTACTTTCAAGAGTGATATTGATCAGATCTAGAAATACAGTTAATATAAAAAACAGGTATCACTAGTTGATATAATACTCAAATCAAAGTTCCACACTAACACGTCAATCAAGTTTATTTTAAAAAAATTCCGACGTTTCGGCTCGTCAAACGGGTAGCAACGTTTCGGTTCGTCAAACGGGTAGCAACGTTTCGGTTCACCAAAAGGCCTGTGCCTTATCGGGTTTTGAACTGTTTTGACTTAGGACACACGCATTGAGATTATGTGTGTTCCGACAAAACTGTAATGTTCTGTTTCTCCCAACCAAACATTTTAGAGGGAAGAAATTTTGAGGGAAAGACCAGACTTTTTTTCTGGAGATGAGGCAACTAATTTGTCCGTCCACGTTATCTAATTCTAGTTCTACCGCAACTAAAAATCAATAACGTAATAATCTTGGAGGAATCGAATCGTACAGCGTCGTCGACCACGAAAAGACGGGGAGAAGAAGAGCCCAGGATACCACGACGTCAAATAGTCGAACTATCCCACAACAGGTCGCGAAGGTACCCAAGGGATCCACGGAGGGTATACCTCAGCAACTTCCTAGTCTCGGCACTAGGAGGAGGAGGAGATGTAGCCAGCATCTCACTCCGGCCTTTTTGACCCCAGGATAGAACCGTTACTCATTTTACAGCAGGCTGAGTAGGCCTGGGATGGTGAGGTTTGATGAAAATCCCTCCCCCCCCCCACTTCCAGAGGATCGAACCCCGCCCATCCAGTCAGCAACTCAGCGCTCTACCATTGAGCCACGCCGACTCCACACCACGAAGAAGAGAAAACGAATATCCCGAGGCGGGCGAACAAAGATAGGGATAGAGGCACCAAGAAAAAAGAGTGAGAACATTAAAGATGCAGGAAAGCTCAAGAGGAAGGGGCTATACAAGCGATGGAAGATGAACAGCAGCCGCCCGCATGCGGTGCACGCTCCCCACTCCCACTCAGTCGCAGACGCGCGCTATATTTACACCCTAACGAGGAGGGTCCGGATACGAAGCAATGTGCGATGAGGCGAAGGGCACAACTGCTGCGCGTTACAACAAACCGACGACGAGTGACAACGCAAAGACAGTTGTAGTAGTGGTGGTAGCAGAGCAGCGTTCCATACAAGACGATTCTCAACCGCGCACCAAAGCTGCGACGCATCTTTTATTCCGAGATGTGGGTCGCCTCGCCAACAAAAGATGAGGGTGACGGCGTTCAACATGGAAGAGACATTCGCGGGCTTTTAATGACTGTCTAACCTGTGCCAATGTTTACCTGCAAACTCTAACTTAACCCTGTCCCGTTTCGCACAGACGTTTGCTTTATTGTGATACGATTTAGCAGTGGCGGATCTAGACCGTACCCAACGGGGGAGGAGGGCTAAGCGGGGAGCATTTATGTTAAAAAAATTATGGTTTTACAACACAAATTTAATAAATATTACCTTGAAATAAAATGCATCGAATAAATAATTAACAATCTAGTATGGTTAATAACAATAAGAATTATTTATTTAAGTTATTAATTTTTAAAGCGGTATTATTAGGTTTATTAATTTGGTAATATTAATTTTATTACTACCATAATAACAATTACAACTAATAACAATTATTAACCTGGTAACACTTTTACAAAGTTCGCCATTTATCAACATATTGACATTATATATGTATTATAACTCGCAGCTAACTTTTTATCTTATCTAGGAACTTTTGCTGAAATTTTTGAATCCGCCTCCGCCTTAGGGCCCTTGATCGGAATCGATGGGATACGTCTCTTGCTTGCTTCCGGAGAGTAAATTAGTTTATTGTCCTCCACGTGGTTATACGCAGTCTGTACTGTTTTTTGACAATAAAATTTATTATTATCAACTTCAATTTTCGATGTAAACCTTATCTGTTAAGAATTCTGGTTCAAATGGGGGGTGAGTGGGGGCTATAACCCCCTTAGATCTGCCACTTCGGCTTACCCTTCGTAATAACTTAGAGTACACAAAAACACTGTAATGTTATCTTAATTAAAATAAATAAATACATTTTCGGACACTAAACTAATTTACACTAAACAGAAGCACACAGGGGACCAGTCATTATAAATTCGTGAGATTGCGATAAATCGAAGAAGCAAACATTTTACCTTTTAATTACTCCATAGAAAGTGGATTTTCGAAACAACCATTCTTAAGTGAGCCTATTCAATACAGAATCAAAATTTCGTCAAAACTTCCGAGTTCATCTCGAAAATTTTATTTTCTCACCATTGATGTTCGAGTGAATGAGCTAGTGAGATACTCACGATTTTTCACTGAAAATGAAGATTAAAATAAAGTGAAGATATTTTTGCTAATTTTTTTCCTTAATACATCTTTAGGGCATTCATACCTCTCCGTCTGTATTGAACATCCTACATCTATTTATATGCGAATATAGTTTATTTTGTATTCTAATAAAGTTTAATTTACCATGTTCGGTGTTATATTTGTTTCATTTCCGTACGGATGTCATTGAATGCGTGCGGTTGTTTTTACATATTTATTTATCATGTCACAGTGCGCGGTAACCACCATCTGATACTGTTACTCATAGGTCTATAATGTTTAACTTCTAAACCAACAAATGACAATAAGGAAATAACAAAATCATGTCTCCTGAATCTGAATTAAAAGAAAAAACTAAAGTATATTACGAACAAGATTATTTATTGCCTCTCATCGTACAATTACGAATTAGTGCTGTGTCAACAAAAAACCATAATCGTTTCTTTTTTTGTCTCTTTCGTCAGTTTCCTGACGCCAGAAGCAGCTGAATCGGCAGAAGAGCGAGGCGGAGTCGAAGCCGAAGCCAGGACCCTCGAGCGCACGGCACCTGCTCCCCTGCCGCGTCTGCAGAGACGAGTCTCCAGGGCGCGATACAATAGACAGGATGAGGACGCGTCTCCTGTGACGTTCTCCACTTCAAAACCAACACACGATGGACAGGGCAGCCAACATTCACACGAGGAAATACATCTCCAGTACATCTTAGGAAGGCTCTATAAAGGGGAGTATGCTCAAGCGCCATGATTGATCTTACTTGACATATACAGTACATGGGACGCACATATTCACGTCGAGTTGTTTATAATTTTGAGTTTTGTACATAAAGTTGCTATTTATATAATATCAACACGAGAATTTTATTATACAGTGAAAACAGTAGAAATTCTATCGTTGGATAATGTTTTTTTTCTACATATAAAACGACAGATAGGAAAATATGTAAGTGAACTCCGAAGGTTAGGTTATATGATTGAACACAACTAGCATTTATTATAAAAATCAAGAATTTTACAATTTTCTATAAATATGCAATAGATGTTATATGTAATAAATGTTTTTCTTTGTATAGCACACATTAAAGTGATTATGGCAAGTCAAAACATCAAGAAAATAGTCAACAAAAATGAAGTACCTTTATTTTTAATTTATTTGCTTCAATAAAACAATCAATCAAGCACTTCTGAATTAGTTATTTAAAACATTATTACCTTAATGAACGTTGAATATTTGTCGAATGCGATCACTAAATATGTAACGACACCACCGATACGGAAAGAACACTTAATTTTTGTTGTTGTTGAAAATATTCTGCTCCTCTTTACCGTGTGTTTATACGCAGTCACCATATTACTAGGCCCTTTGCTAAGATCAAATATGGCGCTTGCTCATACCTATCTCTTTAGAGCTCTAATCTAAGCGGTGTTGGCCGACGGACTGATGGAGACATTCATCAATGTGGAGCAATAATAATTAGAAAACGAACATCAAATTGTAAAAATGTTTGCAGATCTCTTTGTCATTCGCCCTAACTATATCCACGAACCAATAAAGATATCATCTCTGTTAAGGTGGGACCAGCGCTCCCCGTCAGTCAAATGACTGATACGTATAATTGTTTTATTTATTATTATTCTAATTGCTACAAAACAGAACAATATAAATAATAACGAAGAAAAACATGATTTAATTTGTATCTGTCACTTAATAATATTCAGTACAAATAATATTCAGGAACTCGCTTGACTCGTTTGAAATGAAGCACAAGAGCACTAAGTACAAACCTGGCGGCCGAGCAACACACGATTTCGTCATTTACGCATCTCACCTCAGAAAAACCTAAATATCTTTCTCAAATGTCCAATGACCTATAGATAAAAGTAATGTACAAATACTGAAAAGGAAAATTAACAGCAAATCAAAGAAAAGTTTCATGACTTTCGTGACTTTAAAGTAGTTCTTGTTTTTTGAAAATAAGTGTTGTCTCCGTAAGTCAGAGCATTATTTATAATGGCTATTATTTTATTTAATGGCCGGTGACGTATGTTTTTCAAGATGAAAGCACAATATATACATGTTACTCTGTTTATTTATGCCGATTTCAGATATTTTTGTAATTTACTTCTACCTTAAGGACGTACACAATTTCAAATAAAATGTCTCGAAACCATTTTCTGAGATTTTCGAAGCACCACAAAGGGAGAAACTGGACGAAAATTGTTTGATGCGTTTGCCTTCGCTGACTTAAATCATCAACTCTGAGAAAAAAAATATACAAGATACAAACCTGAAACTTGAACGCAATTTTGGTTTTCGATTGTTGAAAGAATTCTCCGCTATGAAAGTGCTTTCCCATGCACGAAAATTTCCATGCAAAGTCGCCCATGATTAACAAATAATAATAATAATAATGATTTTTTAAAGCAGTTGCAAACTGCTTATGGGGGGCAATTAACTACGTTCCTCTCCGGAAACAAGCAAGGGACCATCCCATCAATTCCGATCAAGGGCCCATGGGCAGTGGCAGATTTAATATTTATCAAATAAATTATTTAATAAATACGTAGTTATCCATTTATTAATGAAAGTAAATTGTAGATATTTGTGCAGTAAAAATTCGAGATTAATAAAACAAAGATATTAATGATATTCCCACCCAAGGAAAATTACACAACCGTGTCAAGGTTGCGTAGTTAGAAATAAACTATTAAAAAACAAAGAGGAGCAAAAAACAACATGCATGAAAAAATGAATTTAATCAGTATCTAGGATACTATAACAACGATGTGATAAGTAAAAAAAGATATTAACATCCTTTACATCGTCCAAAGCCATATGGAAAACAATATTTATAAGGAAATTGAAGCACTCATTATCTTGTTTTAATAAAATCTGTCTTTCACATTATCGAAAGAATAGCATATTAAAAAGCTTTTAACCGTGGATTTAAAGAGATTCAATATATTTATATCTTTTAGATTTTTGGGAATTATAAGAAATTATTCCTGAATGACATGCCAGGACGATGATTGGCCTAGTTGAGACCTTTCTTAACATGAGAGAACGTCACTTTGGCTTATTGCCCTCGCAAGGAACAAACAAAGCAACAGATCGTTTGTCTCATAACATAATTAATGATGTTAACATATATGTGAGATTTACACGACATTTTTACTAACAGAAACACACATGACTTTGTCCAATTCATTCAAACAGAATAGAATAAAAAACTGATCTCCTTGTATTGTACAAAACAAAATTGCAACACATGTTAATTAAAAATGGTTCACTATTGCAGATTAACGAAACTGGGTGAAATCTCACTTCAATAGCTTGTCGGAGCAAATGCACAGACGAAAAATGTGTTCAATAAGTGGGCGACCAACTGTGTCATCGCTATAAACCAAACGTAAAAACCACAACATTGCGGTGAACCACTAGTCATTCGACAATATACCATCCTTGGACCACCTCTCCACCTGGATCCACCAACCGCCTACACCGTCCCTGCTCAGTCCTCTCCACCACACCTCTTTGGGCATATGGCGCGCGCCGTTCCACGCCTAGAGCATACGACATTATTAGCCTCAATTAATTCACGAAACGGCCGCAGCTTGACGCGCAGCGCCTATCAAACCGGTCTGCTTTTGAACACCCCCCCCCTCCAACACAATCCTCAACCCCTCATCACAAACATTACACTGGGTTGTAGACGATGTGCTTACGGGGGGAAAATATCCTAAAGAATATTTCGCATACAAAAAAATATTGGTGATGACTCTTGTCACACGCGTCACACTTCTTCATTAAATACATAACCCTGAGAACACGTTGTGTTTGATTTGCAAAAGTGAGCGCAAAGCGACAGAATCCAGAACACGTCCTTGAAAATTAAACACATCCCAGTTCCCATGTTCGTCCTGACTTCGCTGTCAATTTTAACTAAAGGAGAAAGTTAAAATTACACCAATATCCGAAGAAAAAAAATACATCAACCGGTTCGACGTCCTCAGATTCGCTAGAAAAAAAACAAACAATTCGACAGCATCGCAGATTTTGTAGCAAGATGACTTCTTAGTTTACGCAAACAAATTAACGCTCCATAAAAGTGGCTTTTGCACAGAGAGGATTATCAAGAAAAATGACACGCTAACGTTAAACAGGATTAAGGGTAAATGTACCGATTTTAGTTTTTCAAACCTGCCACCACGTTTCGCTTCCCAAATTTTTCTGCTCAGATATTTGCGGAACGAATGATCAGTTTTTCATTCTGAAAACGTACTTCAGTATGTTTTAAAGACAGCAAAGGAAGTACTATTTCTAAAACCCAAGATAATTATTTTTCTAACAAAGTACACGATATTGGTGTTGACTACCTTTCAGTCACGTGAAATTGCGGCGAGCGGGAAATGGAACCTTCTTTGATCGCAGGGGTAGTAACCGCTATCCCACCCGTTCGCCTTCCTCAACTGTACACCATTTGCGTCCGGGTGGAAATCGGTTTTCGGAAGTCGCCGTGGGTAGTGCAGCAGTAGAATTCCTGAAGTCCCTGGTTCGAGTCCTCCGGTCTGTCTCGATTTTCACTCGATGCAAACAAACCTCCCCGAGTAGTTATTCCGAAGTTGAGAGTTAATAGAAGGAATGAACAGTTCCACGACGGAAATGGAGGGGAGAGAGAAGTTGGATATCGATAATAGTCAATATCAGATGAAGAATATAAGACAATGAGACGAGTCAGACAAAACAACCATAACATCCGTTAATAAATCATTTCCATCTCTTACCGCTCCCACACGACGAGGAATTTTAGAAGTCTTTTGAAACCCATGCTACATTTTTCGAGTAAAATTACACTTCAGCACATAGACTGGTTCAAATCTTTGCCAGTTGAGTTGTTAAACGAGGCGGGTTGTAGACACAGATAGCGTGCTAGCTAACAAGTTTGGAATCGACCCGAAGCAAGAATAGAACTGCGACTCTCGGTATAACTCATTGAAGAGGAGGTGCATATCTACGCTTGAGAAATATCACAATACTTTGCAATCAAAAATCAACAACAATTTACGCAAAAATTAAACAATAGTAAAAAAGAATCCAGAAACTTTCATTCGTGGATCTACAACTGACAAACCGATAATTACAGATGCTTTAAAGTGATTTTTTACATAAAACTAATAAATCATCCGGATGTGCATTAATTGAGAAGAAATTGCGTCTTCGCTAAATAGAAAACACATACAGCATTCCTCTCCACTTTACCACACAGTCTATGATCCTCGAATAATAAATAAACTCTTGAAATATCAAGTTGTAGTTCACGCCATCAATGAACAAATCCGATCACAAAAATATTTGCGTAAAAAAATTAAACTTTTGTCACCTTCCACAAAAGAATCATCCGTGTTGTAAGGTACAATATACCTTTTATTTCAAGCTAGCTCATTAGTTCGGATATATTATTTACTTCTTTGTAAATATGTTTTATTGAACATATTAGGTTAAAGTTTCGCTCACATTTGAGTGTTTTTTTCATACGCATTCCCGATGTGTTTTTTCCGGAACAGCTTCTATTGTGATACTATAGAATATCTGGGATTCAAGCGAAGTACTTAATGTATTAAATTCTTCCGTGTACCTTAAACGTGGAAAAGATACGTGATAACTTTCTATCAGGTGAAAACGGCGACGAGCGAGGAATCGAACCCGGGACCACTGCATTGATCGCAGAGGTGTCAACCACTACACAACTGTACGCCATAGGTCTGGGTGGAAATAGTTAACACTCCTGTCACATATGCAATGCAGGAATCCGGGTTCGATTCCCGGCTCGCCGCCATGTTCACAAAACTACTTCGCAAAAATGAGACAAATACAGGATTATAATCAAGAGACACGACTCAGGAAAAGAGGAATACGAGATAATAAGGATGAGACGAGAGCAAAGCTGATAATCCAAGCTCGTTCGACGTGAGATATAATCGGCCTTCACGACACAGCGGCTTCTCGTGCGTGTGGGTGACGGCAGAGAAAACACAACACAGGTAAAATGTACAACACGGGAATGAGTTTCCGGCGTCTGTTGTGTCTCCTGCAGAAGGTCAAACAGCGCGATCAGGGCTGCCAACACACAACTTCATAGAAATCGATACAACATACAACGGGATCAACCGGAGAGAGAGACGAATTTAGTGGGGACCATTATCCTTAAAAATAAACATCAAACATTGATTTCGCTTATAACTTGTACTAGCATTACTGAAGTGGCGCATGTGTGGCGTTAAACCCTTATATGACCAAAAACATTTTTAACAAAATTAAAGAGAAATGCGTCTTTTGGCCAAAATGTATGGATACGAAGGTATTTTATATGGCATCTGGTAATGACTATTTATTCTAAAACTATCTTGACAATGGTATTTGATTACTCGAGATCTTAAGGTAGTACAAGGAGCGTATGTAGAATTAAATCACTAAAATATCTTAAATCAGCAGAAATGAATAAACAGAGTAACATGTTCTTGTTGTGGGTCAACGTTAGAAAAACATACTTCACCGGCCATTGAAATGATATAAGTGTAATTATAATTAATGGTGTAATACATTGCGTCTTAAGGAGAAAACACTTATTTTCATAAAATGAACTACTCTTAAATCAAGTAATAGAAGTTTACTTTGATTTGTAGCAAATTTTCCGTAGTATTTTTTACATTACTTTTACCCAATATGTCTCCGGACATTTGAGAAAACTATTAAACTTTTTCTGAGATCAGGAAATCGTTCTGCTCGGTCGCCATGTTTGTACGTAATGCTCTTATGCATTTCAAACGAGACAAATGAGTTCCTGAATATTGTTTGCGCAGTATTATTAACAGATAGATACAAATTAAATCATGTTTTTTCTCCTCATAATAACTCATATTGTTTTGTTACAAAACAACTATTCTAAGTACAAATAAAACAATTATACTGTTAAGTGATTTGACTAACTCGGAGTGCTGGTTTCACCTTAACTATCGACAGCTCAGAAGCGTCTGACCATTCTGGTATAAATAATATTCGTAGGGCACTATTCGTGAGTTGTGATGTTCCACTGTACATCATCATGTACTATTCATAACCGTTCTGATGTCTTGTTTACATTGCATAATGCATCAATGAAACTTGACAGTGGTTTAACTCGTATAAATGTTAAAGGCCTTTATTTATATGTGATTTCCCGACGCCAACGTTCTCTAGCAGTAAACGAACGCGAGTACCATTACCTGGAAGGCAGATTATGAACGTACCTCGCACGTTAGCAAAATACATGACAGATATCAGTCGCACCGCAATATTCGCTGACAAAATATGGATTATCATGATGAAAACTGACATTAAAATTCAGTTTATTTCACGGGTGTTAAACGGTATGATCCGCAAAGAACATCCTCAAACGTACTTCAGAAAATTGGATTATTAGTGGCGTGTCTCCACACGTTCCCAGATCGACGCAGAATAAATAAATAGAGAAAACAAGTTAAACCACACCAACATAAACACAACGAATAGAGGAATCTAGTCTCTGTGTTGAGATTTATTGTTGGCCAACCTGTTTCTATTGATTCGTAATTGTTTCGACAATTGAATACGAAGATTTTCAATGGATATCAATGGGGATCCAAGGACAATTAGTTACGCACTAAATTCAAAATTTGATCCGAGTAAAGTCGTGGGATTTCAGTTAGTTCTGACATACAATAATTCATCTCCAAAACGTTTTTAACAAACTAAAACACGTCACACGTTTTTAACAAACTAAAACACGTCACACGTTTTTAACAAACTAAAACACGTCACACGTTTTTAACAAACTAAAACACGTAACACATTTTTAACAAACTAAAACACGTAACACAATCACGAATACTCCGAGTCATATAACTTTGCCAAAAATTATGCATTATGGTTGCCTAACTCGAATTGACAACTTTTACGAACTCAAGTTGCGTCCTAATACAAAAGCGACTATTTGTTGTAAAGAAATACACGTTAATAACACGACAAACCAAGACAAGGTAATATTCGTTCCACACGCTGGATGCACAAAGAACAGGATAGCGCCACAAGATCATGTGAATTGAATTGATAGCCGATTTTGGCGGTAGATTTAATTTTCTAGAAATTCGAATGTCCTGCCAACCTAACACATATCATAACTCTTAGGGACGATGGCGAAGTAAAAGCGTTGGCTACATCGAGTACAAACTCTGTACCATCATCAAGCCAGTTAGACCGACAATAAATAAATAAATTGTCAAGGGAGCTTTCGCAAACTACCAACTACCACTTTGAGTAATTTATTGTGAGTACACTGTACGTTTCCGTTCACGTTTTTTTCTCAAATTAAATTTCTGGAAGCAAAGAAACATGACTTCAAGTACGCCAGCACCTATTTCATACACATCCCCAGCGAGGAGTCCCCCAAGTCTCTCGTTTGAGTCCTCGCTTCGAAGGCCGCGCTCGAACCCCGACGCCGGAACGAATGTGTGCTGAGGGAGGGGGGAATGGAGCGTGCGATGGCAGCTTCCCTGGGCATCACCGTGCCACCATGTTTGCCCGTCCGACGCCCTCCGTGCGCCAGAGGCCAGGGTTTCGATCCCGTCCGAATGACCTGCCACACGCATCGATGCATGCAACTGCGGCCGCAGCACGTACAAGAAACACGAACGCCACCAATGACACGCCATTAATTAGCATTCACAGTGGCAGATGTGCGACCAACCAAACATTATCCGCTTAAATTGTAATTCTATGTTATAGTATAATACAGGGGTGATCTGGACAGCGTTTCTATAAGGGCAAGTTTTGCCAATAATAAAATTTTTTTAAAGAGCAGATTCAGCGCTTCAGTGGATTGTAAAAATTACTGAGCAGGCCCGAAAAAAATTACAGTGGATAAGATATCTAAATAAACTACGAAAACCAAGACTTCTAAGTGAAATTATACATAGTAACAATAAGATATAAAGCAAAACATTTATACTGTGATTTAGTAGTTAATTTTATGTGACAAGTGGGTATAATTATATAAGTCACAATACCAATTTTTTAAGACTAGGGGGACGAATGTGAAAAATCTTGCGGGGGGACCTAAAAATATCAATTTACATCGTTAAATCCGTATAGACAACGGTACGCAAATTGTAATTTAAACTCAATTCCAACTCATGTAATTTAATGTTTTAATTCTAGGGAACGAAGACGGACACTGAAAGTTCATGATGGAATTATTCCCAATAAATCATATCAAAAGGTCTGGAAACTTCGTTTTAAAGGCTCCAGTACTTGTTCAATCGAAAAGCAAAAAAAGGTAAGCTGCATCTGACTCTTTGTATCGCAACTTCACTAACTGATGCCGTCTTTTTTATATTACACGTGACTATTCGTATCGACATTAGAAGTCACAAATACTTCTTTAAATTGAAACACCGTAACACTTCGGCAATTAAGAAATAATTAATAGTTAATACATAATGCACTCGTTAATCATTTAAAGGAATTTTAATAATTTTTAAGGAGTAATTCCAATGGTTCCTACGTCAGCAAATTGGAGCAAACGAAGCATAAAAATAGACACAGGGTCTGTTTTTCATCCAAGTACACACAAATTTGAGATGCAAATGAGGTAGAGAACTTGAATCAATATTGAAATTACAAAAACCCTAACGAAGCACACAGAGACAAATAGGATAGCCGCCGCATCGGTGGCAGCCGAAAAGCTACACAATTACCTTAATTAAACTTGGACGTGAGTTGTGGACAGCCCAAAGAAGAGAAAAGAATGCTAATTAAAGCAACGACGTTACGCGGGCGCGGTCTTTAGCGCCCGAAACAACACAAAGCTCATTCTATTTTTCTTTTCCTCTCTTCCTTCTTCCGCTTTCCTTTTGTTGTAGCGCACCTTAGAAGGAAATAAAACACATGGGGAACCGACTAAGGAAATCCAACAGGGTCTCGGAGTAGCAGCCTCTGTTTCTCAGTTCGTGGACAAATTAAGTCATTCAGATCAAAGACTATGAAAAAGTGAGGTTAAGATTATAGTTAGACGTTTGCTCTTTTGACCTCCATAATTGAGACAATTTTAACTGAACTTTCCAGAAAGCCAAGCAACCATGTCGACTTCGCAATTTACTAAGCAAATATATAAGAGCTCAAAAGCTACAGAAACAATGAATAGGAAATTTGCCAATTTTGAGAGAAATCCTGCACTTCAGTTTCGTTTATAATATCCTTAAAAAAGTCTCTTTATTTATGTATTTATTTTATGCCTTTTGGCGAGGTACAGTCCATGAGGTCTGCTCTTCCACCTAACCGTTGGGCTTGGGTAAGGGAATTGGGAAGGAGAGATGTTGGGTTGCCAGGAAACTTTCTGAACCGACATTTGTCTGGAGTAGGTGAGGGAAACCCCAGCTGAAGACCTCACCTCGTTAGGCCGAGCAGGGTGTGAACCCATGCTCTACCACTCAGCGAGATCGTGGAAGCGAAGACGCTACCACTAGACCGACACTCCTTCGATATAACCTTGTTTCTTTCGTCCCACAGAAACCGATAATGATCAGGATAATCGAAAATCCTGATGAATTTGGAAAACAGACTTAACCAATACATTGTACACGTTACATTTGCCATATATACTATATTATTTGTTCATTAATTATTTTATATACAGTGAATACATCAAGTATGCAATATGAGAATTAAGAGGCAGGAAAATTTACCAAAAACGTATATACGGTACATAAGATAGAAAATAGATGAAAGAAACACGTTTGAGTTTTTCATCTTCTTTTCAGTTCTTTAAAGCTCATGTTGTCCTATCGGTACAAAACTTTCAAAAAGCACAGTAAACGACACCCAGGAGATTTCCCATGCACATCGACGGACCCGTTCCCGGTCTGGCCGCGTCGCAGAGAGTCGATCATGGCTCACTGATGAATTCCCGAGAGACCCGTTCCTAAGCTTGTCCTTTGAGGAAAGCCATCAGACGAAGGTTCATGGACAAGAGAAAATGAACGACCGCTAACGAACGGATCAACTATTCCTTATCGGCCGAGACAGGGGTCACATCGTGTCGAAATGCAGTACTACGCATCCCCGTAATAGACAATATACTGTTGTGGACACAATACGACGCTCGTCAGATGGATCCGGGAACTACAGTCCTTACTGCCATTGACTGTCCATAATGATCCGTCGAAACTGAACAGCGTACCAGCAGCTTCGAATAGATTCTCCATCAATCAATATAACAACACAAGCGACTTTGTGACACGAAATTTATACTCTCCAACTATCATAAACGATCTTTTACTGCGTTCTTCTTGACTCAATGGGGCGCGCATATATATATATATATATATATATATATATATATATATATATATATATATATATATATATATATATATATATA
>NNCF01126490.1:1426208-1451071 GCA_002313205.1 Laupala kohalensis
TACATTTCATTAATACTTCGTACCTTTAGATCTTTTATACGGTTCCCCTCTACCCTCCGATTTTGTTTTCGTGGGATAAAATTTTCCGTTCATTACCGACTCTCCTGTGTTCTAAACGGTCAGTTTCCAAAATTTAAAGAGTATACCGTTGAGATAATTTATTGCTGTTTGAAGGTTACTGTGTTAGTGTTTTCTAGGCATTGCGTGATTGCTGAAGACCAGATAACTTCCTGCCAAGACGTAGCGTCCTCCTAGAAACGTTTATCCTCTGCGTATACACATCAACAGTGCAGTGCATTGGAAAGTACAATAAATCATCACAAGAGCTTGGATCGGTAGCTCTCAGACAAGAAAAGATTAAGCGATTTCTATTTTTGCATCGCACGTGACAATATAGGAATCGGTCTACGATTTATCAGAAACCATCAACGTTGTAAAGCTTTGGATTATCTTGTTCTACAGAGTGATGTCTCTAGTCATCTGGAGAGGGCACTTAAGTTTGGGAAGACAGTGACATTGGGCGCCATGTTAGGAAACGTACACTAGTCTCTATTTTACCCAACAACTTCTGCCAAGTAAAAATTGTGACGTACCGGGATTCGAACCCGGGACTTTCCGCTTTAGCCTCTTGTTATCCTATGCTATTGCCAGCATTGGTCCCTTTTGAATTAAGCTAAGCGATGTTACGACCTACTAGATCAGATTTTGGTATTTAATTCGACGTGCTAGAGGGAAACAAAGATACGCTTCAGGTGTGCTATCCTATACAATATTAGGCCTCACGCTCGGAGAGGACCTCCGACATGGAAGTGATGTATCCAGTACAGAGTCAGATCGATGAGGTGGGGGAGCTAAGGGGCTATAGCCCTCCCCCCTCTATTGGGTCTGAACTCTCAACAGGTAAAGGCATACTTTGGAAGTTCAAACAATAAATAAATTTGATTACTATTTAATATTGTTAGTTGTTGATTATCTACTTGACGAGTTGATGTATTTTATACAATAGATAACATTTAAAAAAATTTGTGTGGTAAAACCACGATTTTCTAACAGAAATGCTCCAGATCCCTCCCCAGTTAGCCCACCCCCACCCCCAACTACGGTGTCGATGCGCCACTGATCCAGTATATACAGTGGAGATAACTGGTCCTTCGCGAATCACGTCGTACTGAAAAGCAATGAATCAAACAAACAGAGTAGTACTCACCTCCGCCGCCAGAGTTGGTGATGGTCACCCAGAAGTCGATGGTCTTCTCGGGTCCCAGTTCTTCGTAGTCCCACTTCTTCTTCACCCTCACAGCTCCGTTGGGGTCCACAGTGACCCAAGGATTCTCGTCCCTGATCTTGAAGGTCTCTCTCTCCGTTTCCTTCTCCAGTTGGAAGACGACGCGCCCTTCCGTCTCGCCGTCCGCCTCCGTGAACTCGATGCGTTTGGTGGGTCTCACGGCGCGCGTCACGCGGCGCTTCTCTCTCGGAGCGCGCCCGTCGCCTTCGCCGCCGCCCACTTCGTTCTCTGCCGCCGCCGCTAATTCTTCGTCGTCCAGCGGCGCGCTGAAGCGCAAGTACACCTGCGCCGGCATCTTGGCCACGCGACTGGGATGGCGCAAGTCGTGGGCGTCCACCGCGATCTCGTACTCCATGTCTTCCCCGGGTTCCAACGGTGGATCCCCGGCCAACAGCAGGTCTCCGGTCTGCGGTACGATCACCACGAGGTTGCTGGACGCCGCCAGGCGATACGCCACTCTGTCTCCGTCCGCGTCGCGCGCCGTCACGCCTCCGATGCGAGCGAAACGTCGCCATCCGGATCCCGACGCGTTGGTCAGATCGCGAAAGGAAGCGCCCACGTCGAAGCGATACACTTTCTTGGTGAACACGGGACTGTTGTCGTTCTCGTCCAGGACGGTGACGCGCACCTTGGTGACGGCCCGGTCGATGCCTCGCGCGTCCGCTGCTTGCACCGTCAACGTATATTCGGATCGCGACTCCCGATCCAAAGGCCTCGTCGTCAATAGCTTCACACCGTGCGCATCAGTCTTGTTCCTGTGGTCCGTGTCGTCCACCAGTTTGAAAGCGTCATCGTCGTTGCCGGCCGTGATGGAGTAATGCACCGGTAGATCGCCCACGCTGTCTCCGCCCGCGTGTAACGTCGGCACGCCAGACACGCGCGTCGCGGCCGGCGCGTTCTCTCGCACGTTCCCGCCTTCGTACGTGTCTAGAGGGAATCGCAACATGTGTCTCCGATCCAGCACGTACAACTGCAGCGTATGTGTAGCAGTAGTATTAGGAGTCTCTTCCAACACGACGAGGTTCACAGGTCGGTTGACGAGAGGACTCAGATCCGAAGTGGTCATGACGAGGCCGTCTTCCAACACGGTAAAGAACTGCGAAAAGCCCGTCTCCAGCAGCCGGTACCCCGCGCCGTCGAACTTCTTGACGCTGAAGCCTGGGTAAGTGTCGTGGGGCAGGACGGCCACCGCGGACCGGCGCGTCGTCGACGCCGCCCCCGCCGCGGACGCAGCCGCCGCCAACGCGGTGAGCGCCGTCAGCGCGGCCAGCGCTGCCGCCGCCATGTCGCGTCTATAGGAGGCCATGGCACGCGCGCCGATCGCCGCTCGCGAAGCCGACGTCTCCGGCTGCTCACTGCATGGGGCCTGGATGGGGACAAACAATGCAATACATTAATTAAAATTACATTCCTTAATTGAAAAATGTGATTTCTAAAATTGTTATTTCAATGAATGTGACAAAGAAAATGTAGTCGTGTCATACAGAGATATCTTTTTCTTTTTGTTTTGTTTCCCGAAGGACTACGTGTACTTAACTCTTGTAAATTGTGTCACAGTTGAAGTATATAAACAAACACCATGAAGTACTACACAATCATGAAGACATAACGTGATACAAAAAAATTATCATTTCGTACTTCGTACTAGAGTATCTTCTCATTTTTACACAAAAAACACAATCGAATAGTGTGGGTGGAATCCCAGTTTTATTTAAATGGTAAAAAACACCACGTTTTTCTACGAGACAATCCCATTTTGGCACGAGTTACCTATTTTTCAGTATTTCTTGCTCCATATAACGTTTACATGGAAATTCCATCACGTACAATTTCAATAATATATAATAAATACCATTTATTTTAATCTTTAAAGGATCAATGCGACGTCTACAGCAAAATTCTCTAAATTTTCCTCCGCCGTTTTAATTTTCAAGCCCTTGAAGTCCAGGGTCAGCCTCAGGTCAGGCGAAACAAGAGATTTTGATAACAAATCGTTAATCCGTCGAGTCCGCAGCAAAACTCAATTCCTGCGGTGGATGGAGTCAGTCGCTTTCCTCTCCCAGCGCATCTCGTCTCTCCCACCCACCCCCGCCCGCCCCCGTCGGAAGAGAGATGTCACACCGCAGCAGGAAGCCATCGCGGTGACAGTTACCCCCACCCCCGCCCCTACCAGACGTCACTGACAATTTCCGACGTCAGCGCCACCACGAAAACATGGCCAAGCGAAGGGTGGACGAAGAGACAGAGTGAGGGCGGGGGAAAATGCGTCAGTCCGAACACCAGTCAAACGTCAACAGACATGAAAATTTGTACGCACTTTTGAAAGAATTGTATACGACATATCTAAAGTATGTACTCAACATTGACATGGTTGTGTACATTAATTCCGTAGCTCCATCCTGGCCCGGGTTTTTCTCCGGTTTTCCTTCGGGTAGCGGCGGATTTCTTATAAAGACTCGCTAGGCTCTTGCCTAGAGACGGCATCAATAGATATAATTAATAGCGAATTTAGTGTTATTTTAATACTTTTATGAACATTATTTTCCAAAAAATCTACAGCTTGATAATAATACATTTGTTTGTTTTATTAAATACAAATTTGTTGATATTCGGTAAATATTATAACATGTATCAAACTATTTTTATTGTTAGTTTCGCGGCGAAATGTTAAATCCGCCTCTGCCTCTGGGTCCCTGATCGGAATTGATATGGTTCCTTGCTTGCTTTCGGAGAGTAAATTAGTTTATTGTCCTCCACGTGGTCATACTCAGTTTGTAACCTGTCTCTTATACACNGGCAATAAATTTATTTTTTTTATCCATCCTTGCGATAGGTGTCAAAAAGTGTTTAAACCAACATCTCGTTATGCAGTAAAAATACCAAAGTAAAAACGCTTTCTAGATGATAACGTGCCTTCTGTATCATATGTTTTCCTCCTAAGGAATTATTCCGAATAATTTGTTTGCAATCAGGATTACAGTGTTGATTAATCCTCTGCTAATGGTACAATTTTGCATTAGTAGGAATCGAATTAGATATTTGTTTTTTGCACCTAACACTATACAATATTTAAATATTTTCTTACACAGTTTTTTAAAATGGCTGAAAGCATTATTTCCAAACAAGTCTATTTTGCAAGTTACTAAGAATTAGAAACTTCGTAAAAAAAACGAACTGAAATATTATCGTACGTTTATTTGCTATGTAGACCCACCGACTGGTGAGAGGAGGAGTAGGAGAAGCGGGCTTCAAACCCCTCAATCGTGTCCGCGACGCAGCTTGTGATAACAATCTCGAGTATAGGATCTGGCGATATCTTAACACCTCGGACTCAAGAAGAGAAGGATTTATTATTAGTACATTTTATTTTTTATTTCCGCAACAAAATGTATTTTATTTCGCATCGACAGGAGGGTCATTGACAGGCACGAGCCTCCCCCCCCCCCTCAAGATGAGATAAAAATAATAATATTAAAAGGAAGATTGTTTTAGTTTAAAAATTTCAGTGTGGTTGGGTGATGAAGTATTGTTTGGAAACAATTTGAAGAAACATGCCACGGAATGTCTGACGATGAATACGTGGTGCACATAATATAGAATACGACATTATGATTTAGTGCGGCAATAGTTCTAAACACACTTCAACGTGTGCTATTAATAACATTTTGAATTGAATTATTCACAGGATAAATAAATAAATAGTATGAACATTGAAAGCAACAAGACGAACTAATAAAGAATAACTTCTTTTTCATACATTTACACTCCTACAGCGACGCATCTATTGGGGGCTATAGCTCTCTCCTACTGGACCTGAACTCTTTAACAGGTAAAATTGAAGTTGATAAATGGCATACTTTGTAAAACTGTTACTGCATTATAAATTGTTATTATGTAAAATTGTTATTAATAATATAATTGTTATTGTTATTAATAATACCAGATTACTAAAATGAATAATACAATAATAACTTCGATAAATAATTGTTGTTATTAATAACACCAGATTGTTAATTGCTAAGTATTTATTTGATGCATTGTATTTAAAGGTAATATTTATAAAAATTTTCTTGTAACACCATATCTTTTAAACAAAAATGCCCCTCCCTCCGTAAGGTTATCAATCTCCACCCGCCCGTTTGATAAAAAATCATGCACGCCATTTTGGAAATCAAAAATTTTATATCAATATTACCACTTTATACGTTTATTGTCAAAAAAAAGTAGTACAAACTGCGTATGACCACGTGGAAAAAATTAACTAATTTATCCTCGCATTTAAAGCCATAAAATTAGTAGAATTTCGAACGTGTTATAGTTTTAGATCGCCGAAAATTTTCGATTTGACGAGAATTACAGTTGAAATTATGTTATAACAGTAAATGTGAAGCAGTGAATAGAGTTGTTAGCACTTATATTTATATTGTATTTGAAATGCGAAATGTAGCTAAGTGCTATTGAAGCTTATCTACATGGAGACATAGGAGGTAGGAGACGGGTGGTAGGGCTATTGTTAGTAGGTCGGCCGGTTAGCTGGGTTTACCAACAACTTGGCCCACGTGGAGGGGTTAGTAGAAGTAGATAGTAATAGTTAGAGTTGTTGATACTGGATAGAGGAAGGAAGGTTTGCTTTTCAGCATTGACAGCTATATGAACTGGGACATTAATAAGCTTTGAAAAAGCTACAAATTTTCTGGCCCCATCGGGAATCGAACCCGGGATTATTTGATGATAGGCGACAACACTACCACTTGCGCCACCGCTGGGGTTCGAACAATCAAATTATTAAAAATGGCTAAAAGCATTATTTCCAAACAGGAATTTTTTTAATTTTATTTTTAGGAAAACCTGCAATTTAGTTAAAGCGTTATTTATGTATAGGAGTGTCTTAATTTGCAGTTTCAAAAAGTTAATTTTAAAATTTTATCTTTACGGGCCCCTCCCAAAATCAAATCCTGGATTCGCCTAAGGCTCATTGACCTTCGCAGTCCAGTTTCAATCATCCGACGAGGTTCCAGAGCAAAGGAATCTGCTCCGTTGCAGACCACTAGTGCGTCTGCAGATGAAAATGTCTATGAGGGTGGGGGCGGAAGGGCGTGTGCGCGTGACTTCAGTCGCACGCGCGTCACGCGTTTTCCTCCCGTCCGCTCCACACCTCACCCCCTCCCATCATCAAGAATTCACTGAATCCCATACTCAGCATCTCCCTTCCCGTTCCTCACAATGAGATAGTAAGTATAAGTTCGGAAGAGACTAGATTCTGGTTTATTCGGGAGCAGTAGTGGTCAGAATAATCTGCATATGGGAAGTATACGGTACACCAACAGTTTACTTCCCACTCACAACACTTAAAAAACATTCAATATTGAAGCAAAATCTAGATGACGAGTTACAGAAATGATGTGCTAAGAAAATGGCCAATATACTACCAACGATCAAAACTAGACGTCATATTTAATCCAGAGAACAGTAAACAACGTAAGTGAATTTTTTGTAAGAGCTAAATAGTAAAAAATTAATTACATTTTGATAACAGGCCTTATCTGGGGAATTGAGAATTCCACACTGCTCGCAAAGTTTAAAGGTTAAAAGGAAAAATATGCCTCCCCCATCTCCAACAGCTTCTAATCGCTAAGTACACTTTGTCTTACAGTTTACTTGACGTAAACCATGAACTTCTTCCCTCCACTATTCATTCTCTTTGCCCCTTCTTTCATTGGAACGTCAAGAAGGAACTATCATTTTCTCTCATGAGCGAGGTGGCCTTACGTACTATCTCTATGAAGAGCCACACCTCTTGTGATCGTCTCAGCCTGATAACCCCAAGGAAACACTCTCCCCTCTCTCCACTGCCCTCACACTTTCCCTCTCGCTCGAGATGTCGATGTGATGGATAGACGGCGTGTTGAGGAAACAACGACAAAAGAATTACAAGGCTACCAAAGGCCTCCGGCATCATACTCGCCTTCGACGGATTCATTATTCAAAAACAGATTCATTATTCCAATAATGGTAGAAGTAATCGGAAAGAAAGAAACTGAATTCTTAACACTCCCGTGAAACTCATTATGAAATGATTATCCCCTGCCTTTCACTTAACGGGACCAGGGGGTGGCTTTGTTCGCCTGCCTGGAACGCGGTGCCACCAGAGTTGAGTTGGTTCCGAGGAGGCATGCTGGACGCGTCGACGCGTACTCTTATCGAATAAAGTAAATGTACAACGCACCAAGTGTATTATTTCGGGGGGAAATAGGGTACCCCTAGATACAGTGTGCCGATCCCTATAAGTAAATATTCTTGCTAAACGTGCCATCCTGGCCCGGGGTTTTCTCCGGTTTTCCTTCGGGTAGAGGCTGGTATTCTGGTTCATATGGACTCGCTAGGCTCTAGCCTAGGGCGGCATATATTGAAATAAGAAATCTAAAAATTCAGCGTTATCTTAAAGTTACGATTTATCATCAGTACATCGCGAATAATCTACTGTTTGATATTCGTGGAATTACTTTCCTGTATTTTATTAAGTACAAATTTGTTGGTATTATGTTAATATTATAACACATACCGAACCATTTTTATTTTACGGAGTGTGTTGAAATGTTACATCCGCCTCTGCTTCGGGGCCCTTGATCGGAATTGATGGGATGGTTCCTTGTTTGATTCCGGAGAGTAAATTAGTTTATTGTCCTCCACGTGGTCATACGCAGTTTGCAACTTGTGTTTTTGACAATAAAATTTATTACTATTTACTACATTTTCATAATTGCCATAAATATTGAAGTTTGACCTCCCATTAATATTTTGCAGCAACATCGATATCATTAAGGTTTACGGAAAT
The DNA here is from genome assembly GCA_002313205.1 of Laupala kohalensis. Classification (NCBI taxonomy): domain Eukaryota; kingdom Metazoa; phylum Arthropoda; class Insecta; order Orthoptera; family Trigonidiidae; genus Laupala; species Laupala kohalensis. Next base: position 1,434,329 of record NNCF01126490.1, read on the forward strand.
TATATGCGTTAGCAGACTGGCTCATTGTCAGCAATACTTTTTTTGGCGATGGGGCAGGCAGAATTCTCATCAAATGTAAATGGATGTTGAAATTTAAAGCCAATAATCCTCCTATTTCAAATATATTTCACGTTCTAAATTAATTAACAAATTCACAATACTCGTAATTTATGGACATAAAAGGACTTAAACGCGAAAATTGCAAAAAGTATCTGAAAATTGGGAGACCACGTTTCCACGATAAATATTATACCTCCCTTTTTTCTCGAATACGTCAAAAACATTTTAATTGAGTTTATAAAAGCGCAATGTAAACCAGGTCTAGGAACCTTGCAAATCAAAAAATATGTGTAGTGCATTTTAGCTATTCTATTGCTATTTCATTGTGACAAACATGATTCTACCACCTTCGTTTATATTGTATTCAAGATCCCTTCATCTTGATATCAAGCTGGAAGAACCATACTGCAATAATTATTTAATATGCGAAACCACACACAAAGAAAGTAACATGTAATTGTTCGACAGTAAAATAAAATAATTATGCATTACTGCAACCACCGTCCTGCAAGGTTGACAGAGCTTCCTAGGGTTAGTCCAGAAAGTGGAGAATGCTCGGGATATTCTCAGCTAACGAGAGGTTTTGAATCAAGGTCGTGAGTTGAGAGACGGCTCCCCAGCGGGGACAACGAAACAACAGAGATTATGAAGGAGCCAAGTTGAGCGTGGGAACCATCTAGAAGATTTCCTCAGGTATAAAGCATTTTTGGAAACTGCAGTAACGTTCAACATCATTTTGTAGCAAGGATTCAGTTGCCAGGAAAGGAACTGAATGATGTAAGATCTCAAAATTATTCGTATGTGGCGATGGGAGTAAATATTTGTATGAAACAGTTTTCTAGTAAAAAATGTAAAGTGGTCATCGATAAAATACGTTCACCAAACTGGCAATTTTTATCTCTTCTTATCCCCCTTGTAACATTCACAAAGAGGAGACCCCCTCCCGATTAGAGAACTTCTGAAATTCATCAAGTACCCCCTTGCTTTTGAGAAAAAAATAAAAACTCTTTTTAAAACGGATCTAAGCAAATAATGCTTGATATCACATTCATAATACAAAGAAGTATAATTTTTTTAAAATATATACAATTAAGTTCACTCCACGTAACTACAAGATAAAATTGATGAAAAATATATTTGATTATTGTAATTCTGGAACTTCTATATAATCATATGTAACTTCATGAACATACAATTCTTGTAAACCCCCTCCCCTATGATTACTGTACGTCAACGTAACGCTCGGTGGGACCTCAAAGTGAATGTATTTTATGGATGACACCAAATATGGAATTTTCAACAATAAATGCTAATTTATTCTCCGGAAACAAGCAGAGAGCAATCACACGAATCCCGTAAACAATGGAAAACCGAATTAAAATTCGGGTTCGAGATACGAAGATATTGTACACAACCGTACCAGCATAGAATATAGACAAGAAATATTACAATTTTTATTTAATCAATTTACTCTTAGACCGACGAACACCAACTATAACACTCGTAATAATCTTGAATAGTATGAAAAAAATCTTTAATGAGATTACGATAATGTGAAGTAGTGTGGCGTAAAGCGGAGAGTGGATGGAATGTGAGGAGCGCAGAGCTGAACTATCGGTACTTGAGCGCCTGCGACAAGACGGACGGAACACTCGAAGACGACTTCTTGTCGCGCGAGGGAACGAACGGACCCTGCTCCAGCACAGACACGTCACATCGCCCACAAAAAGCAAAGCGCGTCAGCCACACGGCAAAAAAACACAATCCTGGACTAATCTGCATGAGACGAAGTTTCCAAAACCCCTTCCACGTTAATGTGCCTCCACGGCCCTCACAATTCCTCCCCTTCACCTCCATCAACGTCCACGACTCCTCCTCGGTTCGTCTCTTCTTTCACGAACTTAAGTCAAAAATATGCCTCGAACAGATGAAAATAATTGAAAAAATACCCACGGGATCATCCATCAATTACATCATGGTCTTGGGGGGGGCTGTCTCTTATACACATCTAGATGTGTATAAGAGACAGNAATGTTGTGGAATGTCGAACGATAAAAACCCGACACGGGAGATATTTCGCCTCCTTTATATAATATGTCAAAACATAATTAAGAGAAAAAAACAAAATTGAATTGTGTCAATCGAGGCAAATTTTCTTACAATGAAAACAGTCTTACAATCCCTTACGCACCTCCTCGTAAGCATACGGGGAATATATGTCTAGAAAATAAATAATTGTACTTTCTCCTTTAATTACTATTTTCCAATTGTCTATAATAGGAGAGGCAGGTCGTTTTGCGACGTGTCAAAAATCGTGAATAAAACCGTCGTCAACCATTTCGTGTACAAGAATGGCGCCAGCCATCTCTAAAGCAAAAGTGTCTCTGCGGTTCGCGTTGACTTCGCAATTAAACGCGCATTTGCTTTGTCGCGCTTCAAGTAAAAACAAGCGACAGGCGCTGCGCGCAAGAGGGAGGAAGTAACGAAAGAGAGCTAAAGTGAAAAAAAACAGAAGAGTGAATGCACAAGACCGCTGTGGATCAAGAGATTTTCGCTATTTTTTTTCTTCATCTAACTGGAATAAGAGAGCGCAAACGAGGTCGTAATAGCACACAAGAAAAAGCTGCAACACATATTAGAGTAATTTCCTCCATAATATGAAAGTTATGTACTGTAAATAAAGTTTGTTTAGTAGGAGGCTGGTGAAATGGGACGAGGATTGAGATAAATGTTCTTCGCTACACAATCACACCCGCGTGAAGGTTATTTTCGTGTTTTTTTTTAAATAGTAAAAATCTCACAAAAACACCTGAAGTTCTTTATTCACATCTGTCAACATCAATTTAGCTAATTTAATAATAAAAATATTATCTAAATGTTGTAACACTCCTTTTCACCTTCACACACACAACATAGAGAAGTTGTTCTATCTGAAGTAATAGCATGAAAAATCTCAAATAGAGTATTTTATGTAACTTTATGGTAAATCTGTTTCATGTGCCATTCTAGGAGATAATTTTGACAACTAAGTGTTCTGAAGCAGACAGAATTGGCGTTTGAATCAGTCTGGAGACATTTCTAAGAAGCTCAGCACCCAAAGCCACGCTGATATAACCCACCCGCAAATAAATCCTTTTTTTTTTAGAACACCGAAATCATAACAATCAACGAGACGATTCATCAACATAATTCAACTACTCGTTTCGCGAAAGATGTCATCGTGTTCAATATATTATCACAACAAAATCTGAGACCCATTCCATAAGACAGAAGAAAATATAAAGTGACTGAGGATGAAGAGGAGAAATAGGAAGCCTGTAGGGACCTCTCTCTCTTAGCCCTCGTTCTGATATAAGAACGATGACAAAAAGTGCGATATAGACGCCAGTGGTTCACATGTCAAGACATAAGAGCAATGACCCTCAGGGAGAAAATTAAAAAAAAATTATGTCCTACTCACTACAGAATTAAGCAGCCTGCTAATGAACTATTTCCAAAACACGTAGAAACATGAGTATTTCCAAAACATGTAGAAAAATACGAAGAAACCAATATTCAGGATTTCTTGGTAGTTTTCGCTTAAATAAATAAGTAAAATTATATCAAAAAAGCAGTTACAAACTGCGCACGGTATCGTGGAGTACTACAAACTAATTTACTCTCCGGAAGCAAGCGAGGGACCATCCCATCAATTCCGATCAAGGACCCTAAAGCAGAGGCGGATCGAAAAGATAAGAATACAAAGTTAGCTATGCATTATAATATCAAGAGAATACCAACAAATCTGTATTTAATAAAACAGAAAAAAAATAGTTTACAAGTACGTATGGTAATGAATTATTCGAATATATTAGAAGATTATTAGAACGGCGATATGATGAATGATATACTAATTATAACATTAACTCACGGCATCACATCTTTAGTGTACATTTATTTCTAAAAGAGATAATGAAACAACACACAATTGAGAATGGAACTAGAAAATAAGTACAAAATATTCCTATATTACGCAGATGGAATTTGAAGTGAGAGGTCCGCGCTACGATCACAGTCCCGCGCCGAACCACGCCTCCAGGCAAAAGAAGGCATATGCCATCACCAGCAACACCACAGCACCGTCGCACGCCCGCTCTCCGAGTCTTGAGACTGCGGCGGCGGTGACGGCGGGAAGCTGTTGCTTAGCAACGGGCACGCCCACTGCGGGACAAGCACCGCGCCGCCGTGCATCATGGCTGCCCCCCCNCCACCACCCTTTCAGTCACAGCAGCCCCACGCGCGCGCCGGCGCGGCTTGGCGTGGACCCCACCCGGGCCACAGATACGAGAAATTCAGCGGTCAAACACTTCGAAAACTACAACTCACCCACTGAACAACAATAATTATATTAAGAAAACTTTTATTCAGTCTCACGTCGCTTCATCGTACAATGCAATGAATTATCTCATATTTTTATTTATTTAGATACTTCCGTCTGAACACGTTTTGAAGTGAAGGAAGAGGGAAGGGGAGAGAGGTTGGATTAGCTGAGACTAGTGAAATCACTGAGAAGTATAAATGTTTTCTTTTCTATTGTAATTGATTAATAACACAACATTACGAATGTAATGATCTGGGAGCAGATACAGAACGGAGGGAGGTCGTCATACATAATTTCCATTTCCATTGTAGTATTTGTAAATAGGAAATGTAGAGTGCTATTGTAGCTTATCTACATGGAGCGCTATTGCTAGTAGGTGGACCGGTTAGCTGGGTTTACCAACAACTTGGTCCACGTGGAGGGGTTAGTAGAAATGGTTAGTAATAGTAAGAGTTATTGATACTAGAAAGAGGTGGATGTAGGAAGGAGGGTTCGCTTTTCAGCCGTCACAGCTATATGAACTGGAACACTAATGTGTAAAGCTACAAAACCCACCCGGGATGACTCTGCGAGGAGAAGGAACGCCACCACTTGAGCCACCCGAGGGGCCGTATGGAATTAATAGACCGGCATATGATAAAATGCATCTTCTGCAAAATGTCTGGATAGTACCCTACCAGTGTCCAGCCGGAGGTGGTTCGTCCATGTAGAAACAAGCACCGCTCTCCGGCTGGCAAATAAAAAAATACAAAAAACGATCGCCTGTCAAATGCTGTTGTTTCTCGCGAGAGCAGAGTATCGCGTGAAAGGTCGTTCAGAGCGAAAGCGTATGCATGCACGCGACAGCTCTCACATCGAGTAAAATGTGTAAGAATCCTATAGAATACCACGAACTGCCGTCAAAACACTGAAATACAACCGAATTGACGAAGATCACAAATCAGGTCGCACGGGGGGAACGAACGGTTTCGACAAGACGCTTGATACATTTCAATACCACGCTTCAGAGGAATCATTTAAACATTGTAATCGTTTAGAATGGACAATGGTACGACTTGACTGGTTCATGTTCTATGAAACTAATAAAACGGTATTTTTTCACTTATTCACCAAATGCGCCGTCGCCATTGAGTCACACTTTACTCAGAAGGAAAGAATAATTTGTTCTTACATCTGGGACGCATTAGTATCCACAATCATTAGAGCACAGAAAAGACACCAGAGAACAATTAAAAGAACTACCCTAACGAACGCATAACTAGATAAAGAAATAATTAATCAATCCGAAGTGATTAATATCTTTAAAAAGGTCAAAACTCGCCTGAGGTGTGCAGAACACCATGTCGTATGTCATAAACGATTCAGTTACAAACAGACTCGTCCAGTGTGCGATACATGTTAGGACTACATTAGCTCTTAGCCTCGGACTTCTAAAAGAGTACGAAGGAGATGAAAAAATTATTAAAACTCATTGTGAAAAAACACTACGCGCTACTATCAACATGGAGCTCGAGAAAATAGCAAAAAATATTCTTACCCACCAGTTAGAGGTTTCAAATAAAGCAAAACCCAAATATATCCTCCCTTATTATACCATATTATAGAAGAATTCTGTACGTACCACACCAGTACTAACAAACCAACAACATCAATGGATAATTTTATCTCTAAATACTACGGAGATAGAAGCGTAATATTGGTACAAAACTCACAAAATTTATAAGCATTCCGGGGATACGTAGCAGTTAAGACGTATGTCGGATTCACATAATTTACGATTCGTCATGATTTGAAATACCTGGTCAATTTTTTCAACCATCGCACTTACATGCAACAAAGCTATCTCGAAACTTCTATCAGCAGTGTGAGTAAATAAAGTATAGAAAAATTGCAATCGCGCGTGATCGGAAACGTACGTCATCCCCTTCTCTGCTCACACCCTACTTCTCCTTCATCACCCCTCTGACTGAACACCGTCTGCTTCCTGCTGTGCGGTGGGCGGCTGCACACCACCAGGCTTACCAACCTCACGGCTCCATCCCCCTTCCCTCTGCAACAAACCGGCAGCTGACGGGCTCGAATTCACGATGTGATCAAGATAAAGTACCACAATAATCTGATGGTGACTGACGCTATACACACTGCATATCAATGTCTTGTCTTCCTAATGAGCAGACTAAAGTTCGTGGCCGCGAACTATTAGACCTTGTAATATACCGATCCCTTCCTCCCAAAGACTCGAAAACGCGCCAACAAAAAGTTTTGAAAAGCTCAAACTGAAGATTAAGCAATCAAAGATAGATACGAAGGAGTAGGTTGGAAACAACAAGAAAATTGAAGACACGTATCGAAAGAAATTAATACTTTCCAATAATTCTGATATCGACAAAACAAACAGATCCACAACAAAAGTCGCTACCGTTATCTAAAATGAAGTAGTATAAATCCAGTTCTGATCACCACACGAGTTCATCAAATCTTACTTCTAAAATCCATCCCTTGCCTATACATGTTTTCACCAAAAAACTTGCCATCATCCAACTGTCATTTACTAATTAAAACAAAATCATAGATAGGTTAAAATCTTCGGAAATGGTTCGGTCTACGGTAAAGATAAAAAAAATATTTCCTAAGTTCACAGTAAGCTTCATTAAAGGAAGATGTTCACAAGATTCGTGAAGTGACAAAAATGTACTTAAAGTAGCAATAAAAAATTCATATTCGTCAGAGGTGGCCAATCAGGGGTTTATGACAACCTTTGTTCCCAAATTAAGAATGCTTTCCCTGATAATAAGTTAATGAAACATAGGAGGTACAGCACGTGGATTGAATCACTATTGTAAGGAACAAATACTTATTATTGCCCTATCAACAATCTCTAAAGATATAATGACTTGGAAGTCGACTGCTTATAATGTCCTATACTCACTATCGAGGAGAATTGCAGCGAAGCGTTTCAATAAATGATTGCTAATACACGGAAAATACTTCTTTAACGAAACAACGCGAAGAGTAAGCACACACAAGAAAGTGGCGCTCAAAACTAACCTCACTCGTGCATCGGGCAAAAGAACACAAGCCCAAGCGTCGAATTCTCCTCCCCTCCATACACACTCCGTGACGTCATTACCCCCACCCACTCTCCTCAGTCGTAAGGGCTATGCCGCCAAGTCGAAGGCACGCCAACCCACGCGCAGACTCACCTCAAAGATTTTACCTTTCATAAAATGCAACTGGGGGATGACTGGATCGAAACAAGTTCATTGTATCACAATCACAGCAAGAAATGAATATTACGAAAAAGTGCTAAAGAAAATTGTTATCACTTCATATTTCAATGCACGGTACGCTTATCGTGCTTTCGAAAGGCAATCTCTGCAATTTGAAATCAAACTTATGGAAAACCTTCTTACATTCTCACGAACATTTAAACAATACAATACTTTCATTACATTATTTTTTTACATTCAATACTTCGTTTTCGATTGGAAAAATCTAAATAAGTCGATGTAAACAGTTTTAAAAACAGTCCAAAAGATGCAACGCTATTTGCGATAGCGTTATTCGTTCATCACAAACACATTTAGAGGAACCAATCTATTGTCGCTCACCTGAGAATCGCCTTGAACAGGAGGAACACAGCCCGACGCGAACACAGTTTGACGCATTCATACACGAACGCACGCGCACGCAACGCCTCGCTACGACGCGTGAGCTTCAACCCACGCCGTCGCCTCCGCACACACTACTGAGCCGCCCTAGCACAACATCCCCCGCGCGCAAAATTCTCTCCCCTCCTTCACGCCCCCCCCCCTTCATCTAAGAGAGCAAGCCGCCCGCAGCCGAGGGTCGTACAGACAGACAGGGTCTCCGTCACGGTTCCCCCGTTCCACGAGCCATCGCCCCCCTTTGCATCAGCTGCCGGTCTAACCACCGCCTCCATCGCCGTCTGGCGTAGGTTGTACACTTGCATAACAATACCCTCCCTTATATATATACACACACACACACATACAAGCAACCCTCAAGCGTCGCGAGCCAAACCCCGGGGTCGGAGGGTGTTAATGAGCGATCCGTGAGGGACACCAGGGCACATGCCATTGCCACTAGCCCTGCACTAGTCCTATGCGGGAGAAGATTTTCAACATATTCAAACTTAACGTTTACGAAATTGTCACACAGGAAACATTGTAAACCATGCTTAATACTAAGAGAGGCGGATGCTCGATAAACGATGGTTTCTAAATGGCTGCATTTTATGATGCATAAAAGTCCCAAGAGATAAATAACAAACTCACATTTCTTCACTCCATACGCAAATGCAGTAGCTAGTCCCTCTGGTGGCTATGAGGTTAGCATGCTTGCTCACCATCAAGTCAGTCCCTCCAGATTCAATTGCCGGCGGGGTCAGAAAAAAAAATTGTAGCTTTTCATATTAATGTCCCAGTTCAAATAGCTGAGACTACTGAAAAACGAACCCTCCTTCTCAGAGTATCACTAACTCTTACAAATGCTAACGACTCCTACTCATCGTGGGCCAAGTTGTTGATAACCCAGCTAACTACAATACTAACAATAGCCTAATTCTAACAATCCACCTACTTAACAATAGCCCTACCATCCATCTCCTACCTCCTATCGCCCCATAGGCTTCCATAGCACGCTACATTTCCCATCGACAAAAAATAAAAAAAATAAAAGTACAGTACCAATATGCTTGCTCATTTTTACCTTTCAAGTGAACTATCAACCCGTCCTTGAGATTCGAGATACTTTTTCAGTCGCATCCTCCATAGAGGCGGAAATATACTTCCAATGTGAAATAAAATTATATGTTGTATGTTCTATGTTGTATACGGTTCAGCAATTTTTTGTCGACATTTCCTCATAATCTTGTTTCATATAATGAGGAGTACACTCATGGCGCCCATATTTTTTTTATTACATAAACAAGTTACATCATAAGCGGATGCTCATCAATCAAATTTCTAGTATTTATTTCCTTCCTTGTCAGATGAGAAAAACAAGTTATACTTCAAGGTTGTTCGCCAACGATTCAAGAGCATTGCAAACGCAAACTACAATATTCAAATTTGTTGTGCTAACTTAAACCCCACAATGTTGATTTTGTGTTTTTGTGCAAATATTCTATCTTACACCGCCACTGATTTCTAGTAACAATGTTTTTCATTTGATAGCGTGAAGGAAACATCATTTCCCTCAATACACTTTACACCAATATGTTACCAATAATGATTTACAATGATGTATGCAGTAAAGAGGAGAGAGTTTACCACGAAGTGATAAGATACGAATTTTCTAATCGAGATACAGTTCATATTTTTAAGTTACATTTAAGGGAGTTCCCGTAAATGCATCTTTCCCACAAGATCCAACAATTTTCAGTCCACAACTTCTTCGTTCCATAAGACGCATGGGAAAGCAAAGGTTGCACCACCATAGATTGTCCCATGTGGCAAACAAGTCCCACTTTTACAATATCTACTCTTACTTAGCAGACCACTGAATAAAAATACTAATTTACTTCGCACGTAATCCATAAAGCATTTTATTGATGGTCACACATGACACACTTCGGAATTCTACTCTAGATTCAACATCGTATTACGCATTCCTATCCACAGTCATTTTTATAATGAGCAAAGAATATTTACAATAATACTCAATTGAATAATGAAAGACTTACGACCTCTTATGGAGGAACATTATATATTTCGTGAAATTGAGTTCTTATAACAAAATATATATTGTTCGTTCTATAAAGGTCGTAAATCTTTCATTGTATGTTTAATTAGATAAAATATTGGACTTCAATTGTAATAAAATAATACTCAATATTGTTTTCCTTATAGACTTGTAGTGTCTTAACCCGCGGACTTAAAACGAATAAAGACATCAGGCAGAAAAAAACGAATTGAAACGAATCGTTCACGCTCATATTCGCAAGGGTGGGAATTGGAAAAATAAATAATATGTTATAGTGAAAACCGCAGTTATGAACTGCGTATGACCACGGTTGGGGGGGTGGAGGCAAAAAAAGTAAGTTACTCTCAGGAAACGGGCAAGGGACTATCCCGTCAATTCCGATCGAGAGTCCAAAAACGATGGAGGATATAATATTTACAAAAGAAATTATTCAACAACTAAGTGCAGTCACGTATTCGTTATTTCGAAATTATAATGAATGTTTCGTTTTGACACATCACTTTGGATTAAGAAACAACAAAACGACAGTTAATGTTTTATTTCGTGACAAAATACTAGCGCTTTCTCACTTCGGCCAACAAATGACGTTCGCAGCGCGCAATCGGCTGCCGCCCCTCCCTTCCCCTCACCCTTCCCCCACCACAAGGCAGCTGCCACTCCATGAGGCGCTCCACTTCATCAGCATCGGGCCATTCACGGAACCGCTTTGAAGCTGCTGCTACCCCCCCACCCCATCATCCTCAACCCTTCGTCGTTTACGGGGCACAGATTAAAAGCCGCCAGTCCATGTCGTAAAGTCAAGGCCGGATTAGAAGAATCCCGTTCACGCAAATAAGACCCTGCACCGGTCGATTTCATAGAAGAATCTGGTTATAACAAAGCAGTTTTATTATTAGGAACTAGTTTTTTCTTTCACCTTCGAATCATTATTATTAATCACTTGTTACGTACTCTTAAAATTAAAAATTAAATCAACAAAAGCAAATCAGTAACTTTTTTTCTGTATTTCTAACGAAAAAGTAAAAGAATGTCTATATTTAAATTCTTTCTCTTAAACTCATTCTGTTTAATTTTAATGATATCTCTTATAATACACATCTTCCCTACATACTCTTCCATAATCCTGTATCATTTCTATGTCGATATAAGGCCGCTGTTGCAGTCGAATGTTCGTTCTCCCAATCTCTGTAACCCCAGAAATACGTTTCACCAGCATGCCCCGCTACGAATAGGTTTTTATTACAAATAATCAGATAGTCCATGAAATAATCCCTGAAATTTATATTAGCAATATACAACCATCACGAATGTCATAAACGCCAAGCTATATATTTTGATCTTTCAATACAAATAGGTTTTATGTTTTCCTCGGTATAAGAATATTAGTCTAAGAAATATCCCGAGAAACGCGGGGTAATCAGCCAGGCTCTTTATAAAAGGCTAACTCGTTCAACACGCACGCTCCTCACTCACCAAATGGAGAAAAGCAACGGTCTTTTCATCTGTCCGTAAGAAAATGACCGCGGGACCCGTTGTTTTCTGAATGTCTACTCCTCTGCAACGATGTATTTATCATAATGAAAATATTCTTCACAACTCATAATTATATAAAAATCAGATTTATGAGTACATTTACGAGGTCATCCGAACGACTAAACAACAAATTTAGTATGAATGTAAAAATTAATTCCCCTGCCGGGTATTAAGAGAGGATAAACGGACGACCAATTCCATATCAAAATGCAAACAATCCACAGAACACAAAAATCTGGAGCTTTGGTCGTGAAAAGCAGAACCACTAAATTCACGCCCACACGAGCGTAACGCGGGGTACAAAATAGACAATGAGTAATTATGCACATGTCGACTTGAATTAATGCCTAGATTCAATTCGGGGTGGACTGGACGTAATTGGACGCTTCGTGCATCTGGGTTGATGGCATGAGGGTTGTGGTGGCTACAGATTTAGGTGTCGGGAAATAGCAGAGGGTGAATGGAATAAAAAGAAAATACACTAAACATTTTCAATACAAATAAAGAAACATGGGGAACCAACGACACATTCATCGTTCAGGAAGAGAAATATTTACCCCGCATCATTTACTTCTTTACTGCCTAAAATTCATTAACGTAATCGTTGAAGGTTCCATAGCGCTCGTATAACACACATTTGTAACGTGAGTTTTCAAAAATTGTCAGAACATGTTGCATCTTGATAAACAGGGTTAAGATTTTTAGGTTCGCACTAATTTTCGTGAGGTAAATTTAAACACTTCGGAAAGATACCACAGTGTGATATTTTGTCTCTAGATGAGAAAGGAAGCATTTTTCAGCACATTTTTTTTTACCTTTTTGGACCTTCGTCCCCTTTTCTCCCAGTTGAGTTCACAATTCGCTTTCTTTGCCCCTTTTGAGTGTAGCTTTATAATAATCGTTTATCATTCTTAAGAGAAAATGGCGTGTGAAATTCATTCCATTCAGACGTAGGTATAAATCAATTTAACATATTCAATTAACTTTAATTAAAGTCTTCTCAACTCGCAGTGAACGTGTGAATTGTAAGCCTAACTATTTTACGTAAACGAGGGTGCATCTTAATCATGTTACGTCGAATGAAAATGGGAGACGGGACCGGGGTTTGAACCCGGGACCTTGAGCTCAGCGCGCTCATGCGCCTACCGACTGCGCCATCCCGTTCGAACCCCGGTCCCGTCTCCCATTTTCATTCGACGTAACATGATTAATCTGTTACCTGGCGGTGAGGTTCATCGCAATCTAAGAGATTTCTATGAGGGTGCATCTGTAAAGCGATTGGAAGAACAAGGTCTCAACAACAAAAAACAATGAGATTCTTTTATCTTTTACTATTTTCTCCTTCTTCTGAAAAGTAATGAGTTGATGTACGTGTTTTTAACTCAATTAATCAGAATAGGAGCAAGATGTTTTAGTTAGGTAAAATAGCGCCTTTTTGCACCTTATTTTAGTACCTTTTCCCTTTTTCATATGAAATTGGCACCTAAAAATTCTAACACGGTAGCAAGACCAGGTCGGAGCCCCCCACACAATGAGCAAGTCCTCATTACTGTCTACTTCATTTTTCAATTAGCAACCATGCAGAAAATGCAGTGCTCCCAGTTTGCCTCATATTTGGAGATTGGTGTTATGAGTGAGATAATTACGCGTTACATAATAGTAGTAAAATGTTATTTCAAAAACAACTATAATTTTCTGAAGGAGAATCGAAGGACGTAATGCATTTTTCCCAGCCATCTATGACGATGAGAAATTCTTCTTTCTCATAGGATACACGTGAATGATCTTCGTAAGCGAAAGAAAAGTAACCGGACCTAACCGATGGAGTGAGAGAGAGAGAGGTGTTGTCATACGACTGCTACGGAGGGTGGCCTAGCGTAGATAGTCCAGTAAAATGGTACATTTTACCTCGCATCAAATAGGGTAGTTCTGATTTTTTGATATGTTCTATGTGATGAATGGCTAATGATAATTTCAAGTTTTCAACCTCGACAGACTTCTGGATCATTGTGAGCGACTGTCTAGAAGACATGTAGAGCGACTGTCTAGAAGACATGTAGAGCGACTGTCTAGAAGACATGTAGAGCGACTGTCTAGAAGACATGTAGAGCGACTGTCTAGAAGACATGTAGAGCGACTGTCTAGAAGACATGTAGAGCGACTGTCTAGAAGACATGTAGAGCGACTGTCTAGAAGACATGTAGAGCGACTGTCTAGAAGACATGTAGAGCGACTGTCTAGAAGACATGTAGAGCGACTGTCTAGAAGACATGTAGAGCGACTGTCTAGAAGACATGTAGAGCGACTGTCTAGAAGACATGTAGAGCGACTGTCTAGAAGACATGTAGAGCGACTGTCTAGAAGACATGTAGAGCGACTGTCTAGAAGACATGTAGAGCGACTGTCTAGAAGACATGTAGAGCGACTGTCTAGAAGACATGTAGAGCGACTGTCTAGAAGACATGTAGAGCGACTGTCTATAGATATGTGGACAGACAATGTATATAGACAGTCTCGAGACTTTGTCGCGTGTATACACTTGAATGTCTTGGTCCGCGTTAGTTGCTAATTATAGCTGACTTTGTTGAGATCGCGGGTTGTCCAGTGGCGTGATAATCAAAAGGGCAGCGCAAAAAATCGAAAGAGGAGATGTTGGTGAAAACGTGCTCTTTTTGGGGAGAGCCTCGTTTCTGTTGCCTTTACTTTCAAATTTGCAATAGGAAGATAGCATGGGTTTCCGAAACTTCACCCGTTTGACCGAAAGTGATTTTGAAGAACTGTTTCAGCTTTTAGGTGAAAGAATAAAGAGACAAGAAAATAGATTTAGAGAAATCATTCCACCATCTTTGAGTCGGCAGTGACACTGCGTTAAAGCTGTTTTTAAACTGAAAAGTTGTTTTTAAATAGTGGATATTTTTTTCTTCACTCACCCACACTTCATATTTGGTGGCCAACTCTTAGATTACAATTTCCTCCTTAAACACGATTCGTATATTCGTAATTAGTACCTTCCCACAAACATGATGCCGCGTGAAAATCTTCAATAAATCACAACACTTTTTCCATAGGTTACATTTTGACAAGAAAAAAAAACAACAAATCAAAACAAGACCCGTCGAGGTGTTCTCCATGTGTCAAAGATGATAACTGGGCATCATGTCTGCGAAAACAGCGCAACATTTCGTAGCGTGGACAAGATTTGTCTCAAGTCTCGAATATCAAACGGGAGTCAAAAGTTCTGAGATTTTGTTGTTAAAGCGTGTCTGTAGAAGTGAATATTTCTCTCGACTGTCTAAAGACATTGCCTGTACACGAAAATCGCTCGACCTTGTAAGCCAGTGTGTACAAGGCTGTAGAGAATGTCTCACAATAGTCTTCAGTCTCAAACAACTTCATACTACGACGGTCATAACTCATTCTAATAACTTCTTACTCAATCGCACTCGCGTGGTCGTGATGTAAAAAATATAAAGAATTTTTGGTCGTGTGATACCGAGGTATTTCACTATTAATTCACTTGAATTCGATAAAGTTCTCACCAGCTATCGACTGCACTAAACTACTTCTCGATCACTGATCCAATATTTCACGGTTTGCTACATTGCGTAATGAAATGACCAGTTAGCTAATGAAAAAGTGCTTGACAGGGCTTTTGCAATTAGGACCAAACTAATTTAGTATCTTCTCTAACAACTACGAAGCTCAATATCCATCATTTCATTTAGGAATTCTACTTATCTACTGCACACGTGAGGGTGAACTTTTATTGGAGAGTGTGTGGAAAAGTAAAGTAAAATTTTTCGCGAAGCATCATCAAAAGCAAATATAGATAACACACAGATTTCCCGCTCGGTTGAACCAGATGAAGTTTCCATCCTGGGTTTTTTCCTCACTCATTCCAGACCACAGTCCGTCCCGGATCTTGAGTTCCACTGCGAGCCATAATTCATACATAAATCTATTTTTGAGATTCAGCAAATAATAATAATTTATGGGGGGATAATAACTTAAACTATGTTCGCGTACGTCGGGAGGATGGGTATGAAATTGTGACGAAATATGATAAGAATTATATAAACGATAACTTAAACAAATAAATTTACTAAAAATATTTTTGAACAGGCAAGAATTGTACAAAGCACTACCGAAAAGACTTCTATTTCTTTAGGTCACATTTGAATGAGTAAAGATATTTTGACAGAATAACAAGGGGTGCGGACGACGAAGAGAGTAGGGGGGGGGAAATTAAACACAAGAATCGCACGACCTAATACGTGAATGGGATTATAGCTACGTTACAAGAATTCCGAACAGTGCTCATGTAACTCTGCTCTATTGACCAAGACACGTCAAATATTATTGGAGAAGGGGAAGGAAGAAATACCACGGAACTTGATCCTCCCCCTCCCTCCACATGAAGCACGTCCTTCCAGAGCGCCTCTTCTACTTCGTGAAATCCAGGATTCGTTTACACATTAGCGATTGTGAAATGTAAACCTCGGTATAAAAGGCTTTGTCCGAGCGAGTTCAAGGGACTGTCCCCCGTCACAAACGAGGAGCCAAGTCACCCCCGCACCCCCCACCCCTTGGAGCAACTCTACTGACCTCGAACGCCAAAGAGGACTGGTCTAATCCTCGCGTTGGGGTGGAGACACGAGATCGTCAACGGAAACTGTAAATGTAAAGAAATTGTAACTGCTCGAATCGCCAAGAGATGATGTTGTGGCTTGCGAAGACAATTACGTCACCAAAACGCGTGCATGTGATGACGATGGTCGAGACACGTATCCAGTGGCGGATCCAGACCGCAATCAGAGGGGGGGGATTTTTGTGTAAAATTTATGGTTTTACAGCACAAATTTTATAAATATTACCTTTAAATAAAATGCACCAAATAATATTTAACAATCTGGAATTATTAATAACAATTATTTATTAATGTTATTAATCTGGTATTATTACTGTTATTTATATGGTATTATTAATTTTATTAATCTATTATTAATAATAATAACAAAATTTATAACTAATAACAATTATTAATCTGGTAACACTTTTACAAA
>NNCF01126490.1:1451108-1470328 GCA_002313205.1 Laupala kohalensis
CCCCCCCCGCCATAGATCTGCACGCGTCGACACATATGGACTACTCTACGTAACTCAATAAACATTGGACTCCTCACTTAATCCATACTAATATATAAACGCGAAAGCGTGTTTCTGCCTGTTCGCTACCTGATCTCGACCAACCGATGGCGAAGAAATGGCGAATGTAGATGTCGAGAATGAACATAGGTTCTCACTTTTTATTTTTATTTTTTTATGTATGATAAGAAAGATAGAAATTGTTTTTGGCGCAAATCGAAAAACAAGTGATATTTAGACTAAACGGTTAGAGAGAGGTGACAACAATGAATGGCAATATTGTTTGCCTCAAAGAGTTCTACCAAAAATTGTTTTTGTCTTCTTACATGCATTCTGCTGCTGCTACTACTCGTTTCCATATCAGAAAATGAACAACCACAGGGCTACAAGTGATAAGACTATTTCTTCTCCACAAAACATTAAACGCTGAATTTCGTAAATTAAAAAATATGATGATTGAAAACAAAAAAGTGAAGAATCTCTTCCGAAACGTTCTCTAACTATACAAGTAAATCACCAGAATTAAATTATATATTGTCACTAGGAATCTCGACGAAACACGGGTTTAATATACAACAGTAACAAATAAAAATTTCCATCTTTTCCTAACCATCGCGGACAGCGAAAACCGAAGAATTTCTTCAGTTCATCTCGACGGACAAAAGATTTCTTTCGATTTGTGAGTAAATCAAAAATTTATTTATTTATTTATTTATTTTATTGGGGCTTCACGGGTCTCCAGCCATCGAGGTCATTGGAGTCCGAGCATTTTTGTAGAGGTAGGGAAAATGCTGTTACGCACTACGGAGAGCAAACTTGACTCTCCCTGCGAGTGGAACTCGCCGAATGACTCAACCATTCCCACCAAAAACCCTCCCAAAATACCATATATCTAAACATAAAGAAGACAGGAAAAGATAGACAACAGTTGCCTAAAACATTCTAAAAAATGGTGTACATGGAGAAAAAGGAAAAGGAAAGAAGGGTCTAAATCCAAACCCTCCCGAGAACTTGTGAGAGGAGCCCCGATTGAAGTCATAACATACAAATAAAGATCAGATACTGCACCAAAGGCCACATCCCTGAAGGAATGTATAAAGGCGTATCAAAATCGGTTCATTTTTGACGAAGCCTAACGTCCAATCTGTTGGGTAGATCGTGTCTCCGCTGCCTTTTATTTGCCTCTCCGGGGTTGTCCCATGATAGACTACCCAGGAGTAACTTTAAAATTCACCCTCCTCACATCCATATAAATGTTATTTAACAAGGAAACGAAAGGGCAGGCTACGTGGTTCGATTGTCACCCCGAATCAAGACATTTATTTGAACAGTTAAAAGAAGTAATATTCATTAGGAAACTGTTTCGACTTTTTACCATAATCTTGTCTAAAGCCATCGCCTCAACTGACGTTCTTCTGTGTGTCCCTGCGGCGCGTGCAATCGAGGCGCTGAATGCGACGATGAAAAGCCAACCGCAGCCCCAAGCGACCGTCGCGAGAAGAAAACAAATCCGGATTGTGACCATGTTCAGATATCAGACGAAACTCGATCGCTATGGACATCAACTGCAAAACGTGTGTTTTCATTGAAATTTCAATGAAAAAATGTCATAAATTACATTACGAGGATAATGCTTCTTTATGAAAAAGCGCATATAAATATACTAGTAATATTTTATACTTCCCTTTCAGTCAGAGTACATATTTCTCTTTAAGAGACGAAGAAGAGATCAAAAAGTTAAAAAAATGTAATTATTTTAATATAACTAATTTATGTGAACGAAAATTTAGTTCTACGTAAGTAAAGCGACTTCTTGTTTGCGCATACGAAAAAAACTCAGGACAAAGTGATTTCAAGTATTTTATTTTTTAACTCGGAGATATGCAACAAAAAAACCCCGAGTTCGGAATTTAGGACTGCAGATTCTCTCATAATAAATACCTCTGAAGAGAATGTTTAAATAACTTGATGTCACTATCATCAACTGTTCCAAATTTCAATGTCCACTTCTTTCACTTTGAAATTGAAGAATGGATTTCGGAAAGGAACACCAATGGTTACACAAACTCCGTTCTTTAATCCTTCTACTTTCTCATATACAAAGTAGTATATAGAAAGTTTTGTATTCGTCAAAAAATTCAAAAGCGAGATTTCGACGGAAATATCCGTTTTGGTTATCCCTGATTCAGCAAAAGTAGTTTTAAGCATAACGTCCATCCGTCAGTCCATCTGTGCGAAGGGATTTTTAGTAAACGGATGAATATATTTAATTCATTTTTCGTATTTACGGTAGAATTCACTCGTGATAACTTTCGGTCAGGTAAAAATAGCGACGAACTGGGAATCGAACCTGGGACTTCTGCTTTGATCGCAAGGGTGTTAACCACTACACCACCTCTTCGCCTTCCACAACTGTACACTATTTCGACCCAGACCTAAACCCCGGAAGACCTGAGACGCACCCCCATACAGGAGATAAGTGAACCAGACACTATGCTGTGTGCACTTCATTACCGATTTCATACGTACCTACGTATTAAGGTTCGTTATGACATATTTCTTCCGTGTACCCTACACGTAGAGAAGACATGTGATAACTTTTGGTCAGGTGAACATGACGACGAGCCGGGAAACCTAGAATTTACTTGTTGTCAATGCACGTACTCTTATTTATTTATTTTTCACTTTAAATCAAAGGGTACTTCACGTGTCGGCCCAAGTACTCTTTCCAATATTTCTCAAAAACGGTTCCAAAGATATTGCTTAAATTTTCTGTACGTAAGGTCCAATTAGTATCCATTACATCTGCATTAA
The DNA here is from genome assembly GCA_002313205.1 of Laupala kohalensis. Lineage (NCBI taxonomy): Eukaryota > Metazoa > Arthropoda > Insecta > Orthoptera > Trigonidiidae > Laupala > Laupala kohalensis. The sequence goes on from NNCF01126490.1 coordinate 1,453,962, forward strand.
CAGTATTTCGCTTGAAAGTTTGATGTACACGCAGTAAAATAATTTCTGTCTGCTACACTTACACATTAGTTTACTGTTTTAAGAAGCTTGAGTAATGTTTAGCAGTGTAAATGGACCTAGCAGACGTTAGAATATACTTTACGTAAACTGAAATGAAAGATATGACATGATAAAATACACAGGAGGACAGCAAATGCACTGCAGATACGAAAATATATCAATTTCTGTCTGCAACGAAATTACATTTCCATAACACTTTTACGATATAAAACGTATATGAGAAAGAATGTGCAATGGTTTTGCAGCACTAGTTAACTTGTAAGATACTCTTATCTTCTATCCACCACTTGAACGTACTTGCAATCACATACTTATCGACTGGCAAGAAAACAAACTTCGTGAGATGCCAAGAGAGCGAAATAAAAAAGAAATAAGGAACACCAGAAACGCGGCAACTTAGACTGATGAGAATTAGCGCGGAAGCTCACTTCGGAAATGATGGTTAATGGAGAAGTCTTCTTTCTTCGGCTGCAGCGTCACCCTCGATCTTCTCTGCATCGAAACTTAAATGAACTTTCTTTTAAGATGATGGATCGGTTTCTCAGCATAGTTTTTCATTCTCTTTTCTTCTTCTTTTTCGTAGAAAAGCCATTTAACTCCCAACTTATTCATTTCCATACACGAGTCAAAATGAATTGTAATTTCGTAGAGTTTTTCATAAATATTTATTCAACAACGATGGCAAAAACAGGCGACGAAATACAATCACTGAAATACATGGACAAGAGATACTATACGAAAATAAAGAAACCTGCTGTAAAAAATTAAAATAGAACACGGAAAATTATGATGGAGGAGGAGTTGCGTTAAGAATGTGAAAATTTAGAAACTTCTCATAGAGGAAAAAAAATCTGAACGCCTTATTACAAAGAAATATCATTCATTATTGGATCGTTTTCATTTTTTCATAGTGTATAATTCAAATGAAAATTTGGTATGATTTAAGAATTGTCTTCGTAATCCTCAGAAGTTAGTATTCTACGTCTAATGTGTTATTTTGTTGTAACATAATACAATATAGTTTAGTAGTTTCAATTTATATTTTCAACTACAAAAACAACGACAAAAAATGGGAATAATAGCTGCAGACAAACCAATACAACCGTTTTGTTATGCAAAAGATCTTCTATCCACCTTTACTAATCTCTGTAAAGGTGATCTAAGTAATGGTTGATTCCGTATCAAATAAACCAAGCTACGGCATCCACCATCTCAGATTCTGATGAAATTTCGTACACTTGTTCATACCATCAAGTTAGCGATTCATATGAAATTTTAGGTTCCATAGTCTCTTCATTAAGTAGATTAGAAATTTTGCATATTTCGGGGAATTGTTGCTCTCGTGAGTGTGGGTAGAGATCAGCGCATTTTATTAAAAAATTCATAACTCCGAATATAATTCATGAATCAACATCAAAATTGACTTTAAAGAACATAAATTTAGAGAAAATATATATCAAGCTTGTACTTATAGAAAGAAAATTTAAAAAATTGATTTGGGCGAGAAGATCCTTGTCCCTTTTAACTGATATATCTCAAAAGGCCAAAATCAGACCTGAAATAAGAAAGAAAAAAGTGGTCCCGCCTTCGCCTGTTTAATAATTTTTGTTATAACAATAATATTTTCTATCGCATTGCATTTTAGTATAAACATTAGACCACAAGTAGTCAGAAACCGCTTTATCTGTAAGTAATTTTATCCCTCAATGCATTTAGAAACACTGGGAATCACTCAGCAAAGTGTTGTCAATGCCCATCACTTTTCTCGCACTGCATAGTCCAACAAAACGTAATGAGACTCGGGAAAAGGAAGGACTGAGCAGTTTCACCGAGTCGACAAAAGTGCCGAGTCCTGCATTTTGTGAGTCTTGGAGATTCCATTTTATCATTAACTGGCTGCTTATTCAATCTCTACCAATGGTTCAGTTCAAAGAAGTGATTCATAGTCTTCCTTATGGCAATATTTGTTTTTCTGAATGCTTCCCATTCCTTGTATTGATTCCATGCGTATTGATTATTTTCCTCTCATCAAACCTTTTTTTATGTCGTCGTAAGGAAGTGCTCTCATAACTCTCTCAATTGAATTCAAGCATTGAATTTTAAAATGTAGAAATTTTCTTACTGTTTTTTACAATGTCACGATGTAGTGAGCCGTTACCCGATTGTAGTGAAGGAGAAGTAAAGAAAACAAGATTGTCACCAGGAAACTTACACAAAAATGAAAAAAAAGATACATGTTGAAAGTTCTTTAAGTGCAGCAGAAGAAGAGCTTTTGGTTTTAAGAAGTGGAGTGCTGAAAGTTTACTTACTGTTTGTGAACATCATAAAAATATTAACTTTCGAGGTATGAAACACTGTGCTTTGATCAGCTTGAAAGACAAAATTTTAAGAAGGGAAGTGCTGGAAAGTTTATCCTTATCAATTTATTGTCAGAAAAGCAGTACAAACTGCTTATGACAACGTGGAGGATAATAAACTAATTTACTCTCCGGAAGCAAGCAAGGGACCATCCCATCAAATCCGATCAAGGGCCCTAAGACAGAGGCGCATTGAAAAATTTCAGTGAATTCTCTAGATCAGATAAACAGTTAGCTACATGTTATATTACTAATAGAATATCGACATGTTTGTAATTTAACACAAAAAATTTATTTTACATGTACCAATTATTATCGAAATATAGATTACTCAGAGTATAGTGTTTACAAATCATAAGAATTGAAAAAGAACCACTAAATTCACGATTAATTGTTACAATAAACACTTTGCCCCTACACAAAAGCCTAGAGAATCTGTATAAGAAATCCGTCTCTACCCGAACGAAAACCGGAGAAAAACCTGGGCAACGATAGGGTTACAGAATTAATGTACACAACCGTGCCAAAGTTGAGTACACATAAAACTAAATTAATATGAGTCATAAGACACAACAATCATGCAAGAAAATAGTGTTTGAAATTGTTATAAGTTATTTTAAAAGTACTACAGAAATGGCGTGATAAAGTACAAGACGAATTTAACTATAATTAAAATCAATAAATTCTTTTACAGTGTAGAAGCACTGGTGCAGGAGGTAGTTTTTAACCGCAGATTTGAAGATATTCAATTTCATAATATCTTTTATATTCTTGGGCAGGGAATTATATAGAACGATTCCCGAATGGTATGGTCCCTTTTGGCAAAGAGTGGTTGACACTNTGAAGCAAGGGTGGCACTTCAGTAATCCGGTCTTAACAAACACGACCGTTTCACAAATATAAATGCAGGAAGTGTTAAGATATTTAATTCCTTAAATAAAGGTTTACAAGAGTTTGGAGGATGATATTTACAAATTATCCGAAATATCCTCTTGTGGAATTCTGAATGTATAAATGCTCTGACCGGAATTACCCCAGAAGATAATGCCGTAACGTAAATGGGAGTGAACGTTTGCAAAAACGGGAAATATGTGGACTAACTACGTTAACTAAGATTCGGAACGGGTAAATCAATTTGCTTTCTACGTGACAATTGCATTTGAGGTTGTTTTGAATATGCAGACAAAAAAAATTGTATTCGTAACAGTTTTAAATTGTGTTCCGTTTAAAGAAAGACAAACCTGGGGTAAAGATTTTGTGATACTATTGTGAAATGACATAGACACTGTTTTGTCAGNGGAACAAAGTCAAAAGGTTAAACAAAACGTTTTGAGCGTTTGCGTGTTTACATAGTAAATTAGAGTCATCGGCAAAAATAACTATTTTGCAATCTGATGTGGAGGATGACATATCGTTTACATACGATAAAAAGTGTATAAGACCGAGAATTGAACCTTGGGGTACTCCGCAAGTAAGTGGCTTTGTTTCTGAAAGACAACGCTCAAGTATTTTATTTTTAGTATAGGATATTTCTACTTGTTGATATCTATCTTTTAAATAAGAAGTTAGCCATTGATGTGGAAGTCCACGAATGCCTAAAGAATGCAATTTGGTAAGGAGAATTCCGTGATCGATGACATCGAATGCTTTGGATAAGTCAAGAAAAACACCCTGAGGATTTTCTCCACTGTCTAGAGATGTGGTAACATCGTATTAAGAAAGAAAATGTGGCGCTTGTAGTGGAAAGGATTTCCTAAAACCGTGTTGATCGTCAGAGAGAATGTTATTTTTTGTTAAAAATATAGATGATCGCTAATAGAACAATTTTCTAGAATTTTTGAGAAAGTGGACAGTAGAGATATTGGTCGATAATTTCCATCAAATTTTGTTTCCTTTCTTGTTTAAAGGTTTCACTTTAGCTCTCTTAAACATGTTAGGAAACACCCCTTCCGATAAAGAACTATTAAAAATATTTATGAGTGGATTTAATNAAATATTTATGAGTGTATATAATTTAACGTGGGACAAAAACTTAACTATAAACTCGGTTTTATGATCTATGCCTGTTGAAAATTTGGTTTTTCAATGTGTTGATGATTCTCATGACTTTACTGGCGTTAGTTTCGGTAGTGAACATAGAATTGGGTACGTGGTTGGATATAATTGAAGGACAGTGATTTGGAGATAATGAGTTCGTTATTTTACCCACTTCTGAGAAGAAAGAATTAAACATCACCTGGCAGACACAAAAATCACATTTTTTGATTTGCAACCACACCTGACTGCCAAGGACTTTACCCAGCACGGTTTACACCTGAAACCGTCTGGGAAACAGCACTTCGGTTCTCTCCTAGCTTCACATCTGACCTCACATCATCCACCTCCTCCATTACCTCCTCCTGCACGTACCTCATCTCCTCCTCCACCTCCCTCTACTTCTACCTCATCTCCTCCACCTCCCTCTGCTCCTACCTCATCACCATTTCCTCTTCCTATCTCCACACCCATTTCTTCTCCTGTCCCCGTTCTTTCACCTACTGCTTCCTCATCTCCCACGTCAACATCTATTCCTCCTGTCGCCCCCATACACCGTTACAACTTGCGCTCAGGAGTACGATGTGGTACTCGAAGGTGACAATCGCGTTCAGGTGCTGTGTGCGAGCTTCATCCGGAACTAGAAGCTGTACCAATTTCAAATTCCTCTCCACAATCTAACGTCGATTCCATTTCTCGTGAGTCACAAACTCTTTGCGAAAATAAAATAATTATATTTCATCATAATGTCCAATCCCTTTCAAACAAATTGACAGACATTGAAATTCTGGTACACGAAAATCGATTCGATTTGCTATGCCTCACAGAGCATTGGCTTTCAACTAACAACATCAACGATACTGCTATTTCTAATTATTATTTAGCAAGTTCTTACTGTCGGCAAAATTTTAAAGGCAAAAATCCCCACGGAGGTACGTGTATCTACGTTCGTAATGATATTTTATCTTCTCCACTGACAGGCTACGAGAACTTCTGCGTAGATAGTGTGTTCGAAATTTCTGCAGTTGAACTGACCGACACCGGTATTGTTGTTTTGTGTATTTATAGACCTCCTCAATCAGATCTTGACATATTTTTTCGGAACTTCGAAAATGTTTTAGAACATATCGCACATAAATCTACTAAATCTATCGTTATATGTGGTGATTTCAATATCGATTTCTTGAGTACATCCGACTCTGCACATTCACCAGTTAATCGATTCAAGAATCTTATCGACTCCTTCAACCTTATTACTACGATAAATGACCCCACTCGCCTCTCCGGCTCATCTCAAACATTGCTAGATCAAATTATAGTCAACAATGGAATCTCGTATCTCTCTGAAGTGTTTATCGCCGGATACAGTGATCACCTTGCTCAAGTATTGACTATTAATAATACACTAAAACCGCTTAAAATCCTTTACAAATTTACAAGAGAGTTTAATGACATAAATAAATCCATATTCGTAAATTATTTGCGTGAAGAAACATGGAAAGATGTTTACAATTGCCAAAACACCGACGACAAATTCAATGTATTTATCTCAACATTCCTAAAACATTACAACTCTAGTTTTCCCATAAAACGCAAGTTAATTAACACAAAAAAATACAATAGATGGATCACCCTAGGGATAAGAATTTCTTCAAAAAACAAACGCCGTTTATATTATCTTTCAAAACGCTATAACCAGCCACCCGAATTCCATAATTATTTTCGTAAATATAAGACTATTCTCCGAAAAGTAGTCTATGCAGCTAAAGTTATGGAAAACGACAGGCATATACTAAAATCGAACAACCGGATGAAAGCCATGTGGAATATTGTTAACAATTACACGTCAACTTCTGAAAATCGCGAAGAAAATGTTTCTTTACTAAACGATGGCAAGATCGTGTCAAATCCTCAGGACATCGCAAGTTTGTTTAATTCTCACTTCTCAGAAGTTGGTAAAATAACGAACTCAATATATCCAAATCAATGTCCTCCAATTATTACCACCCACATACCCAATTCTATGTTCACTTCCGAAACTAACGCCAGTGAAGTCATGGGAATCATCAGCTCCTTAAAAAACAAATTTTCACGAGGCATAGATGATATACCTGAGTTTATTGTTAAATCTTCGTCCCACGCTATATTAAATCCACTCGTAAATATTTTTAATAGTTCTTTATCGGAAGGGGTGTTTCCCAATATATTTAAGAGAGCTAAAGTGAAACCTTTACACAAGAAAGGAAACAAACTTAATATTGGAAATTACCGACCAATATCTCTACTACCCACTTTCTCAAAAATCCTAGAAAAATTGTTCTATAAGCGTCTTCTAGATTTTTTATCAAAATATAACATTCTCTCTGACGATCAACACGGTTTTAGGAAATCCTTTTCCACTACAAGCGCCATATTTTCCTTCTTAAACGATGTTACCACATCTCTAGACAGTGGAGAAAATCCTCAGGGTGTTTTTCTTGACTTATCCAAAGCATTCGATGTCATCGATCACGGAATTCTCCTTACCAAATTGCATTCTTTAGGCATTCGTGGACTTCCACATCAATGGCTAACTTCTTATTTAAAAGATAGATATCAACAAGTAGAAATATCCTATACTAAAAATAAAATACTTGAGCGTTGTCTTTCAGAAACAAAGCCACTTACTTGCGGAGTACCCCAAGGATCAATTCTCGGCCCTATACTCTTTTTATTGTATGTGAACGACATGTCATCATCCACATCAGATTGCAAAATGGTTCTTTTTGCTGATGACACTAATTTACTATGTAAACACGCCAATGCTCAAAAAGTTTTGTCTAACCTTTCGACTTGGTTCCATGCAAATCGTCTCATTGTAAACACTGACAAAACAGTGTCTATGTCATTTCACAATAGTATCACAAAATCTTTACCCCAGGTTTCTCTTTCTTTAAACGGAACACAATTAAAAACTGTTACAAATACAAAATTCTTAGGTCTCCATATTCAAGACAACCTCAAATGGAATTGTCACATTGACAATCTTAATTCCCAATTAAGCAAATTGTGTTACGCATTCCGAATCTTAGTTAACGCAGTTAGTCCACGTATTTCCCGTTGCGTATATTTTGCAAACGTTTACTCCCATTTACGTTACGGCATTACCTTCTGGGGTAATTCCGGTCAGAGTATTCAAACTTTCAGAATTCAGAAGAGGATAGTTCGGATAATTTGTAAATCTCACCCCCGAAACTCTTGTAAACCTTTATTCAAGGAATTAAATATATTAACACTTCCCTGCATTTATATTTATGAAACAGTCGTGTTTGTTAAGTCCGAATTACTGAAGTGCCACCCTTGCTTTATACGAAACAGTCTCGTTCACGAACACTATACACGCAATAGTAGTAATATTCATCGCCCTAGAGTGTCAACCACTCTTTGCCAAAAGGGACCATACCATTCGGGAATCGTTCTATATAATTCCCTGCCCAAGAATATAAAAGATATTATGAAATTGAATATCTTCAAATCCGCGGTTAAAAACTACCTCCTGCACCAGTGCTTCTACACTGTAAAAGAATTTATTGATTTTAACAAAAGTTAAATTCGTCTTGTGCTTTATCACGCCATTGCTGTAGTACTTTTTAAACAACTTATAACAATTTCAAAAACTATTTTCTTGCATGATTGTGTTGTCTTATGGCTCATATTAATTTAGTTTTATGTGTACTCAACATTGGCACGTTTGTGTACATAAATTCTGTAGCCCCATCCTGGCCCGGGTTTTTCTCCGGTTTTCCTTCGGGTAGAGGCGGATTTATCATACAGGTTCTCTAGGCTTTGTCTAGGGGCGGGTCTATTGTAACAATAAATCGTGAATTTAGTGTTATTTCAATTTTTAAGCACTATACTCAGAATAATCTATAGTTCGATAATAACTTACATGTAATTTTTTGCTTAAAATTACAAACATATTGACATTCTATTAGTATTATAACTCGCAGCTAACTTTTTATCTTATCTAGGAATTTTTGCTGAATTTTTTGAATCCGCCTCTGCCTTAGGGCCCTTGATCGGAATTGATGGGATGGTCCCTTGCTTGCTTCCGGAGAGTAAATTAGTTTTTTTTCCCTCCACGTGGTCATACGCAGTTTGTACTGTTTTTTGACAATAAATTTATTTATTTATTTATTTAAACAAATTTGCAATGTCCTGAGTATTTGATACGATTTTGCCATCGTTTAGTAGAGAAATAATTTTTTTCGCGATTTCCAGAAGTTGACGTGTAATTGTTAACAATATTCCACATGGCTTTCGTCCGATTGTTCGATTTTAGTACCTGCCTGTCTTTTTCCATATATTTTGCTGCAGAGACTACTTTGCGAAGAATAGTCTTATATTTACGAAAATAATCATGGAATTCGGGTGGTTGGCTATAGAGTTTTGAAAGATAATATAAACGGCGTTTGTCTTTTGAAGAAATTCTTATCTCATTGGGTGATCCATCTATTGTTTTTCTTTGTGTTAATTAAATTGCGTTTTATTGGAAACAAGAGTTGTAATGTTTTAGGAATATTGAGATAAATACATTGAATTTGTCGTCGGTGTTTTGGCATTTGTAAACATCTTTCCATTTTTCTTCACGCAAATAATTTATAAATATGGATAGATTTGTGTCATTAAACTCTCGTGAAAACTTGTAAAAGATTTTAAATGGTTTTAGTTTATTATTAATAGTTAATGCTTGTGCAAGGTGATCGCTGTATCCGGCGATAAACACTTCAGAGAGATACGAGATTCCACTGTTGACTATAATTTGATCTAGCAATGTTTGAGATGAGCCGGAGAGGCGAGTGGGGTCGTTTATCGTAGTAATAAGGTTGAAGGAGACGATAAGAGTCTTGAATAGATTAACTGGTGAATGTGCAGAGTCGGATGTACTCAGGAAATCTATGTTGAAATCACCACATATTACGACAGATTTAGTAGATTTTGGGGTAATATGTTTAAAACAATTATATATGGATTTCTGTATTTATTTTTACTTATTAGACTTAAGTTTTAAGTTGTTGATTAAACATAAAATGAAAAATGAAGTTATAACGAGAATTTACTAAACAGGCAAAGGCGGAAGCACATTTTTCTTTCCACGCTCCTTTTCCCCACAATTTTAGCTATTATTAACAAAAATAATAATTTAGGTCTTATTTTGGCCTTTTGAGATATATCACTTACAAGAGACCGGGATTTTCACTTCCAAAATGGAAAAAAAAATTCTAAATTTTTCTCTATAAATACAAGCTTGATATATATTTTCTCTTAATTTATGTTCTTTAAAGTCAATTTTGATGTTGATTCATGAATTATATTCGGAGTTATGATTTTTTTTAATAAAATGCGCTAATTTCTACCCGCACTCACGAGAGCAACAATTCTCCGAAAAATGCAAAATTTCTAATCTACTTAATGAGAGACTATGGAACCTAGGAACCTAAAATATCATATGAATCGCTAACTTGATGGTATGAACAAGTGTACCAAATTGCATCAAAATCTGAGATGGTGGGTGCCATTTTCAAACATTTTTGGTTGGTTTGACATGGAATGTCTCTAATTAGTCACGAAACATTTGAAAAATATTTCCCACGCCCCTAACAAAATTGACTTTTGGAGAAAATAGAGTAGACTGATGAAGAGCAATACACTAAAGCAGAGATTGTTTTTATAGTATTTGCAAATGGGAAATGTAGCGTGCTTTTGAAGCACGGAGCGACATGACTTAGGAGTTGGGTGGTAGGTCATTGTTAGTTGGTGGGCCGCTTGGCTGGGTTTACGAAGAGGGGTTAGTAGTAGTAGAAGTAGTTAGTAATAGTTAGAGTTATTGATACTAGAAGGAGGTGGATAGAGGAAGGAAGGTTTGCTTTTCAGTAGTCCCAGCTATATGAACTGGGACATTCATGTGAAAAGCTACAAATATTTCTGGCCCTGCCGGGAATTGAACCTGGAGAGACTTGGTGGTGTGCGAGCTTACTAGCCCCTTATCAACAGTGTGGGCCAGAGATTTTTGAGAAACCAGGATTTAACGAAGTCTCAGTGGAAACTGGAAGCCACTAACATCCAATTTTTTCGTGTACTCTGCGACGAAAGAAGAAAACCGACAATGGTAAAATACTAAAGCGTGGAAATACGTCGGCGATATGTGCGAGCAGCACAACGCTGAACTTGCATCAGTGGCGGAAAGCCTCGCGGTTCAAAGGGCACGCCGCTAACGAGCTGCCGTCACTCCGCCCTCAACCCTCAGCCGTCGGCAGCGAATGAACTACCCTTCGCCGAAAACAGCTCCAGCTACAGGGCTAATAGGAGAAAAGGCAAAACGGCGTCTCAACGTTCCTAACTGGTACTTTGGCGCTGGCGTCAAGATAGCAATGATCAATGAGAGAAGAAGCACTGCCGCTTTTGCAAAAAGGCAACGGAGTACACAGCATGAGTTGTAGAAGACATTGATGCCGTCTTTAGAACTAAATCAAGTACTTAAGGTATTATGTCCGTCAAAGCAACTACGCTTAAGTACCCATAAAAAATGTTTCAAATTATATTATTCCCTATCCAGAAGCGATGACTTTCCTTACCCCAACGCCATAATGTTTTTAATTATTTGACTTTAAAGTACTATTGGCTGATATTGAGAAACTTTCGCGGGTTTGGATTTTTTGACATCCTGCCTTAACATAGCGTAAAAAACTTACTAAATGTAAATAGGAACGCAAAGACATTGAGATTTTTTATTAAGATATCTTATTTTTCTGATGGAAATGACAGGCACGTCACGTGAGTGAAGACAATGACCCTCGTGAAAGAAAAACTCAACTGAGAATCTAAATTTATTAACAAGCTTTAAAATCACAAAATAAATGCTCTCGTCCAGTAGTAAAAATCAGTAGAATGAATTATTCATTAATTAGACTTCTTTTGTTCAATATTTCCGAGTTTCGTGACGAGTTGGGAACATGATTTTAGTCAACACGGGCATAAGACCATAATGAAAAATGTTAGTATTTCAGTAATTTTTATAGAAATCTAGTACCTTTCTCCGAGATATAACATCAATGGAAAATCGTTTAACCAAAATTTAATTAATATTATTGAAGAAAATATTTCAGAACAGTTAAGGCGAGAGTGTCAAGTCTACATATTAATGACTAATGAACGTATCAAATTTTGGAAATGCTTTTGAAAATATAATTCCTATACGTCAGATCTGTCAATATCAATAAAAATTTTCCTCCTGGTATAAAATGATCTTATAACTCCAGGAATTATTAAAATTCCAAAATTGTGTAAAAACTCTAATCCTCTTTTGACAATACTTATTAAAATGTTCTCCATTCTTGTTCGTTCGTTGGTGTACTGTGATTGGGTCTGCTAAGAGCTCGTATTTTCTCTCTTTGACCAGCTGGGAAGTCTCCTAACACAACTTTAACACGACTTTCTGGTATTTTGTTTGTGGGTTCTTTCTGCTATCAACGTTTGTCGGTGCATGTGCGTTGATGATAGTATATATTTTCTTCCCTGATTTGGAGGTTATGGTGGATATCCTTTCTGAAATTGAATTGAAATCTACGATATTGTCTGTAACTAATTTATGTGCTGCAAACCCTGTACCAAACATTGTCGGTTTTCCCATTTTGACGGCGGGTTTTCCTTTGTATATCCTATAATTTTCTGCGTTCAAGTGAAACGCGTCTCTTGTATCGCAAGAACTTAGGGCCGGGTTTTGCTCCGGTTTTCCTTCGGGTACAGGCGGATTTCTTATACAGGTTCTCTAGGCTTTGTCTAGGGGCGTGTTTATTGTAACAATACATCGTGAATTTAGTGTTATTTCAATTCTTATGATTTTTAAACACTATACTCAGAATAATCTATAGTTCGATAATAACTTGTACATGTAATTTTTTTGCGTTAAATTACAAACTTGTTGATATTCTATTAGTATTATAAATCGTAGCTAACTTTTTATCTTATCTAGGAAGTGTTGCTTAAATTTTTGAATCCGCCTCTGCCTTAGGGCCCTTGATCGGAATTCATGGAATACGTCCCTTACTTGCTTCCGGAGAGTAAATTAGTTTTTTTACCTTCCACGTGGTCATACGCAGTTTGTACTGTTTTTTTGACAATAAATGTATTATTATTATTTATTATTGATATCTATCTAGTGTATCCGTGAGCTGTTGAAGCTCGCCTGTTTTGACCAAAGTATTTGCGTTGAGTGTGCAGACATAGTGTTTGCGAAGAGGTTTGGAGAAGCTCCGATTCTTCTCCGTTTCATGATGTGCCTGGTCCCCCGGAATCCGATGACCAAGTGAAATCGGTCTGTTGACTGATGCCCGGAGTACAGGATTCTTTTCCTTCTTTTCCATCATGATGAGTTCAGGTTGAGATTTGGTTTGTGGTGAACCTTGATCAAAAGATCACATGTTTACGACTATATTGTTCAGATCAAGAAAGAGGGTTTGCAGCCGCACCCACCGGGCAATATTATATATTATAAATATTATTATTAAATATATATTATTATAAATATATATTATTATAAATATATATTATTATAAATATTATTATTAAATATATATATATTATTATAAATGTATTATTATTATAAATATTATACTATTATAAATATTATAGGGTTTTTTACTTTAATATAATATATCAAATCATCAAACACATTATAAACAACTCATTAAATATTGACCAAATTCATTAATTGTTTAAAATGGCAAAAACATATTAAAGGATAAAGACATATTTTATCAATTTTAATATTATCTGGTGAAAGTTCAGCTCCAATTCAGGTCCTAATAGATCCGCCACTGGTAAGCTCTATTTATTATCTTATTTCAACTATTTTTACTTACGATTGGCGAGTGGATTTGGCTCTTATATTTTAAGAAGGAATATTTGGTACCTTTTTTCATAATCCTATTATTTTTAGGTAAGAATACAGTACTTTTTTTTTCTTGGTAGCAACACAGGTGGAACGAAGTTATAGAGTGAAACGGAAACACATCGCCAAGTAAGTTGTTAACCTCTCATAAAATACGATGTGCTTTAAGTATTTCTGGAAGAAATTTATATTTATAATGCCCAAGACTATGCCACTTCTATAACCATATGGTGTTCAGAGCGCGTTTATTCCAGAGCAGAACAGAGCACATATTCCGAAATTACGTTAACCTGACGAGGGCTTCCCTTTGTTACAAGCAACTCCAACTTCGCACCGAGCTTCACTTCCGAATCAGCGGAAGTTGCCTCGCAAAGCGTCAGAGATCAACTGCATGTGCCCACCCGCCTTCGCGAGGGACAGAGCGCCTGGGGCAGATTTCGAATTTGAAACTGTTCCACCCGTTTCCCCAATTAATACGCAGGTCTCAATAGTCAAGTAACATAGAATTTCAATAAGTTTTTTGAATATACACATTCAGCTGGACTATTATACTTGACAAGATATTATACTTAGCAGATAAATACACTTCGTAAGCGAACACGTGAATATTAGAGTGAGAGTTGGCTCTTTTAAATCACGACAAGCAAGTGAAGACCTTCGGAGAAAAACCAACTTTATAAAAAAAGTTGTTTTCAGAAACAGAAAAATCAAGTTTCACTAAGTTGGTTTTCTCCGAAGGTCCCTATCTCTTGCCTTCATTTTTACGAGACTGATTTGACTCTTCACTGTTTAAGAGCTACAAGTATGTAGTACTCCTCCTAAGCTAACATATGGCATTAAAATTTCGATTTCGAAAAAAAATGGACAAAGTTGGTTTTCCCCCGAAGGTCTTCAAATACAAAATTCTTCAATAAATGCTATTTAACAACTACGATCAGTGGCAGATGGATACAAAGCACGTGCCCTCCCCCTGCAAAGAGATACAGTGATAATAAAATGAAGTTTATTTTACCCTACACGATGAAGTAATCTGTGTAAATAGAAAATTTCATACATAAAAATATCGGACAAAAATTTCAAAACTATTTTCCTGCATGCTTGTATTATGTCTGATTATTCATGTAAATTTAGTTGTATATGGACTCAACCCTGGTACGGTTATGTACATTAATTCTGTAGCCCCATCCTGGCCCGGGTTTTTACTCCGGTTTTCCTTCGGGTAGAGGCGGATTTTTTATACAGACTTGCTAGGTTCTTGCCTACTGACGGCATCAATTGATATAATTATTAGCGAATTTAGTGTTATTTAATAGTAACGAATTATCAAGAATAATTTATAGTTTGATAATAATACGTACTTGTGAAATAACTATTTTGATATTTATTAAATGCAATACTTGTTGGTATTATGTTAATACTACAACACGTTCCGAACTATTTTTTTTGTCGTTAGGAGTATGTTGGAATGTTAAATTCGCCTCTGCCTTAGGACCCTTGATCGGAATTGATGAGATGGTCCGTTGTAAATTCCGGAGAGTAAATTAGTTTATTGTTCTCCACGTGGTCAGACGCAGTTTTCAACTGCTTTTTTGACAATGAAGTTTATATATTATTCATAGGACAAACATATGACTTACTTTACTTATAAAGATTTCCCTCGCACATATGAACATAGGGGTGCTGTATTTACTGTTTCTAGCACACTCCCACTCCAGCGAGATTCCGCGCCACTTATCTAATATAAAATTACCTAGATAAAATTTACAATACAAAGATATTTGAAAAGTGTTAACCAAAAAGAAAAGAAAATGATTTTTGTAATTGGAAAGATAAAACTTTATTCGTGCAATAAATTAATGATGGAAATTTTTTATTGGAGTTCTTACAAAAAATTACAATAATATTATAGTACAATTCACGTAATATCGGAAAAAATTCTCGATAACGACATATTGATATCGACAATTGACTCGAAGAGTTTTCCGTTGAAAACCAAATTTTTCTGGTGTTTCCGCGGGGTTTTCTTTCTCCGTCCATGCATGTGATTTTATAAAAGTTTATTTCTATGAGTTCCGAGAAATCTGGTCCGCAGCCCTTCCCACTGCACTGCGGAACTGGTGAAATGTCTCGGTTCAGCGTGCGACCCGCGATATCCCAAAGACTACGCAACCGAGCTTGAGCTTCTCTTGTTGAAAACTAGCTCAGGACGCGACTATAAAAGTGATGTGATGACTTATCCTAGTTACTAAAACGAGCACACCATTCCCTGAAAATTTTTCAGAGAGACTATAATTATTCAAGATTGTATCGCTTTTAGTCAGAGAATACACACTTCTTCTTTTTTTTTTTCTTTTTTTTCCTTTAGAGGTCTTCACTTTTTCTTTCACTTACGGTACAACATATCTACTCTTCTGAACACGTGACGTATGACGCGCCAAAATGTGGAAGCCATGTTTGAGAATTCTTTCTTTTTCTTTTTTTTTTTTTTTCAAATAACAAAAACACAATACTATAAACTAGTCTGTGCATTTAAATGTTTTAGAAAAATTCTTGTTCGAAGAAATGTTATTCTCAAAATATTTTCCTTGCTTATTTTTGTTGCAGATAAAAACGTATTGAAACCTCGCTCGTCAGTTATTTAAAAAGTGCCATATTGGATCCACAATGAAGAATTTTCGCATGTTTGTATCAGATTCCGAATTCCATTTAACATATAAGTCCTCGGGGATGGATTTTTGGATTATTTCCGTTAACTGGATTTGTTGACGAAATTCAATACATATCCGTTACCCAAAAAAACACGAGGTGCAAAACGGCCGATTTTGTAAAACAATTTCTTCACCCGAAAATTTTCCAAAATATATATATATATATATATATATATATATATATATATATATATATATATATATATATATATATATTTAACTTTTGACAAGTTTATTATGAAAATTTGGGTAAGAACCCTCAAATACCAATTATCATAT
>NNCF01126490.1:1481382-1497528 GCA_002313205.1 Laupala kohalensis
GGCGTGTTAACCTCCTAGCACCGCGCCCCAATAACCCCTCCGCCCGTCACGGTCCACGCTATGCTCCATCCTCTGCGTCACAGAAGAAGAAGAAGGAAAAGAGGTTGACGTTTCCTCGAAAAAGTATTAAACGTTTCCCCAGATATTTTGTATGTTCCTGTAAGTTCATGTATGTTTTGTTATGTCCTCGACTCCTCGTGGCAACATGGTTTCGGGGGTGACTACGTTATGTAGATACAAGAACTATCAGATCTAGACGTGGTCCACTAGTCCTTCGTTTCATTTCATACCCGACAATCAAAGTCTATCAAAACTCTTTTATTTTTTCGCATTTGTTGTAAAATATTTTATGTTGTCATACGTAAACTGTCTAAAACTGATTTTTAACCAGCAAATTTATTTATTTCATAGTTTTGTGGCCGAACGACGACCTTCTAAAGGTCCGAAACAGTTTTTCTTGGATGATACTTTTTTTTTATTTTAGCAAAAATACTTCAACAGATGACTATAAAGTTTAACAACAATCCATGGATATGTCGTTACTCATGATAAACATGAACAATTTTACTTCAACTTCTATCAGTGGATACCCAAAGCTAGATCGAGTGCAAAAATAATTGGATATTGTAATTTGGAGTAAGTAAAAGTTACAGAGCTAAATCTGCAACACGTCACGTAGGGCTCGTAGCGTGTCGTGCGCTTAGAGACTAGTCCGAGTTCGTGAAGGTCAGGCTGAGCTGACCCTCTTAATAACTGGAACTGCTCTGAACGCCGTGCCGGGTAATTCTCCCGAATCCCCAAACCTTGGCCATCAACATGCTGACACAGGCGATGTCTCCCGTATTTCGATCCGCCGGCGAACGTGGCCTTCCTGAACAGAAGTGTATCATCGCCACTTTCTCAAAGGTCCCAATTGTACAGGATGGCGCACTGAGGGTGGTGTAGTGATCAACAACACGGTCAATGCAACAGACACTGGGTTCGATTTCGTTAAAAAATACTATCCGTAAAGCCACGAAGTAATGTTGTAGAAACAACTGCGCACAAACTTCTGAAATAACATTCAACAGGTCTTTGGGTCTCACATGTTGAATGACCCGGGAGGCGAACGGGAAGGCGCAGTTTGTAAGCGCATGAGCGCGTTAAGCTTAAGGTTCCGAGATCGAATCTTGGTCCCGTCTCCCATTTACATTCAACATAACATAATTAATCTGTTACCTGGCAGTGAATTTCGCGGCAATTTAAGAGATTTCTGCAGTTTCTTTGTGCTGGGGAAGACGGGAGAAAATTAAAAAAGTAAATATTAATTTGGGCAACATTTCTAAAGCTGTTACCAGCGACGCCCCTGTCACTACCTAGTTCTAAAAGAGAGATAAAGGGTGAATAATAATTCATTAAATGACACAAACTGATACAATGGAGAGAAAAAATCAATGATAATTATTTTTTTAACACAAATAACAAATACATAATTTCAAAAAATTCACGTACAAATTAGTTTTGAGATGCGGCATGTATCTTCTAGGCAATAGCATGGTAAGATTTACTTGTACGCAAAATTGTTCAAATCAACAGGAATGAAACTACATCTCACAGCACATTATCATCTTAAAAATTCGGATCGCAATGTGTTCAAGTCCAATCGCCAACTAGTAGAGTTGATTAGACTAGCACTCTTCAAGCGCAAAAACCGCGAAGAAGGCCGTAACGAAATACTTGTTTCTTCTTTCAGAGATGTTGAAGTAGGAGAGTGTGCCAGATTGAATTCATGTTGAATTGTATTACATTCATTGATATATACTATTATAGTCTTGTTCTTTTAAATCTTCAAGAGTATTAATGTTCTGGGATATTCTAAACGCAAATTTATTTGAAGGGCACGTCTACGTCAGCATAAACAATCTCTTTGACTTGACGACTGTGTTCTTCGGTAGCGATATCAGTACAGAACGAAAATGAACCATGTACATGAAATGATAGACAACACTTCATGTTCCATCTGAGAAATAATTTCGGTGGCAGTTATCACAATGAGAAGAGACAGCTAATGAGTCCTTAAGCTTATGAACTATCGCCTTTATCCTTCAAGTCTCCCGTCATTCCACTGAATTGAAAAATATTGCTTTCTCAGGGGGACAAACACCAACCGTAGTAAAGTAATTCCTCATGATCTCTTACGTCGTAAATAATTCTGGACTTGGTGACGTAATGGTTGCCTTCAAAATAGAGCTATTACGAGCTCTAGTAAAACGAGATTTTTTTTAAAATTTATTTATTTTAACTAACAACTTCCGAGTACCTACTCGCAGAGGATTATTTGCAACGTCAACGTCGATCCCGGGACCTCCTGCTGAACGCTTATTTATTTTAAGTCGTGTCTTCGTCGAGAGACATTACATGACACATTATACATTACCAACTTTATTTCATAGTGTAATAAGCTGTGTCAGTTTTTAATTAGTAGTGATATACGTTTATTGAAATCCTCATAATTCTCCTTATTGGCTGTACTTCGGTGTTTCCGGTATCAGTTCTTCAGATTTCATTTCTGCAAAATGACGCCCTTGTTCTGTTCCATATAACTCATTCTCTAATTTCATGATCCACTGTTTCATCCCCTTGTAGGCAAACACATGTCCAATTATCTCTTTAACTTAATTCACCAAACAATACAATTGTCGATTTGTATTCCTGTAGAGGAAAATAAAGTTACCTGTGCGCAGGACTGGTCTCCTTTTGAACCTTTTCAAATAATTATTGAAACCACCTTGACCTGTAAGTATTTCAACCGTTGCACACTGGAACCATCTCCCGCTTTTTTTGAGTGAATGTCACATCCGGTATAAATTTATACGTCAGCTTATTTTTTTCCCAAAACAGCTGTCGTCGGCAAGGTGCGGAGAAGAGAGAATAAATGCACCAGCTGTCTATGAAGGAAATTGCCCGCCACTTCAACAGATTCCACAAAGAGAATCTTGCGGCAAATATGTTCCTGAATCGCATGATGTGTACGACCATTGGCGGATCTTCGGGTGGGGGGGGGGGGGCTAAGGGGGCTATAGCACCCCCCCCCATTGGACCTGAACTCTTTAACAGATAAAATTGAAGTCGATAAATGGCATACTTTGTAAAAGTGTTACTAGATTATTAACTGTTATTAGTTATAATTGTGATTAATATAATTGTTATACTTGGTAATTGTGGAGCTTTAACAACATTATCAAAGAATGATAAATTGAAAGGCGTTTCTATGTTGCTTATTGTTTTTTTTTGGTATAAAACTTTTTCGGCTGCATAGCTGCCATCGTCAGTAACATACACTGAGTATTGAGGAATATTTTTGCACTCGCCAATTGTTATTGTCATAAATTCATAATTGTTATTGTCATTAATAATACCAGATTGCTACTAGTTAAATATTTATTTAATGCATTTCATTTAAAGGTAATTTTTGTAAAATTTGTGTTGTAACACCATAATTTTAAACAAAAATGCTCCCCGGTTAGCGCACCCCCCTTCGATCAAGATCCACCACTGCGTACGACTTCGTATTCCTTTGCGAGCACATTTTCGAAATTTTCGCAAGTTTTTAACTTTGCTCTTACTGGGCAATTCATAAACCGAAAAAAACGTATACACTCTGAGTTGTTTTGTGTTTGTCCTGAATGTCATTTCTCGGGAATATATAATGCATTGGTGAACTTAGTTTATTATCCACCAAGTGGTCATTCTCAGTTTACAACTGCTTTTGTTTACAGTAGAGTTTATTTATTTATTAATTTAAAAACGAAAGTCTGCAAAAAAAAACGACGTTCGAAAATGCGTTTGACCGGAAATAAACTTGTAATAATTATCCATCAGTATAACGTCTGTATATTCAATGATAACAGTTTCTACACTTAGGAGCCAATGTGGCTCACTAAAATGTCATTTTAATATTTTAACTTTACCTGACGATGACCGATACCATGGTCGAAACGTTGTAACGTTTTGAATATTTCGTGATATGTGTCTGTCAAATAGGGTCGAATGATTTACTGCTGTTAAAATAATTATGGCTAAAAAAGAAATTCGAGGTCTCACGTAATAGCGATCACGTTTGCTGCGAGTTCGAAAAGCACACGTCTCTTTTAAAATCGAAATTTGCATACACAGCAAACAAAAGCTAAGAAACCTACAAATTTCAACTCTACACAACAACCTTCTTATTTACGCGGATTTTGAGAGGTGAGTAGTTGCCAACCAAAACAGATCCATGTTTCATTGTAGGTACTTCAATCAATCTGCATTTGTAGTCACATTACAATTTATTTTGACAAGATCGGTTAAAGAAATATCATTTTGGTTTTCAAAAACTCATTTTAAAATATTTCTGTAACTCACCGACTTATTAATCCAAGGGAGAGTTACCTCCACGAGGAAAAGCTTTTACTCTTTGTCTGAATCACTGTGCGAGAGCTATTATTTATTTATAATACGAATTCATCAACACTGTTCCAAAGAACACTGTTGGAACACTGTTTGCACATTATTTATTCATTTTTCCCCTTTCTCGCAATTGAATTATATACAGAATGGAGTGCCCTTTATCCGTTAATCTTTAACTTTTTTATTCATCATCACGCCCTAAGGCAATGGGAACGTATGTCACCAATCACCTTTTCTTCCGTCAAAAGAACGGAATGTGTTCATTTTCTAAACGCATCTCGTTCACTCTAATGATCACCGAAGCATCCACGTCCACTTACAAGTTAATTGAGTTAAGTAGTGGGTTGGAGTGACTTTTTTTTCGCGCTCAGTAGTCAAGAGATTGACTTAAGAGCGTAGGCGGCACACCATCCGAGTGGCTAGAGGCGACCTCTTACAACTGAGACACGCACGCACATACTCCACGCAAGAATGCAACCGAAGCACAGAAGACGACTGGAACAAGCGACTCGACAGCGACTGCAGGACGTGCATTCTATCACAACACTACGACAGGTGCATGGTTCATGACCTCCTCTATCATAGTGTGCACAAAATTCTTCATCACTAAATAAGACAATTATAGAACCTATCAACGTTACGATTTATATATCATATTCAGGACTACAAATAAAAATTCAAACACATCATTACATACGAAAGACACAAAACCACCTCTGATGATGTTTATTATGGATTGTGGCTCCTCAATATTTACTCAGTTACGTATCTTAATTATTATTATCGCAGTGTGTATTATATTTTTGTGTTATAACTTACATGTACAAAAGAAAAACATACAAAAATCAAAATATTACTATTACATAGTGCCCAAATCCCAATAATTTTGAGTCCTATATATCTCACGGAAGTATTATGAAAAAAAAAAAAAAATTAAACGGTGTGTAATACTAAAAAATAAAAATATAACTATTACCTAAAGGAAGATGGGACAATAAGAAACGCTGTCCCGTCACTTTCTTAAGTATTTATTCTCCCCTGAATATTTTCAGATTTACGAAGTATTTTCACATACTAGACGAGTCAACAAAACATAGAGCGAAGTGAAAGTAGTGACTAGGTCTAGTTAAAATGAACACATTGTCTCAACTAGTTCTGCTTTTCATTTCCTGGAGAGTGTCTTTATCAATGCTATTTCTCAATAATAAATAGTTTAGTCTAACCTCTCAGCGAAGATCATCAATAATAAATATTTTTAGTTTCTCTTTAATGCTAAATCCAACGATTGGAGTATTTCGCGACCAATAATATTTCCATCTAAATTTATTTAAATTTGTAGATTAATTTAAAGACATTTACACGTCATATTACTTGTAGAATTCAGAAAGACTGCACATCTTTCCTTGAGAAACACTTCTTCGATCCATTGCGTTACGTTGCTACGTCCACAGATATAAGTATACTAGATTGGCAGTCTCAATGCTGGCCGCTGAGATAAATTGAAGCAACAGCATTGCGCTCGCCGCCATCTTACCTCATCAAACCACTCGTAAACAGTGTGGAGTGAACTCACTTGTTTTAGTTGTAACAGGATTTTTAAATAAACATTCGTGATGAGGTAAGATGAGGTAAGTGATGGCTTCACTTGGATCCGAGCGTGTCCAGGTCTTGGCTACGTCGCTATCGGAAATTGTTTCGTGGGTCACGTGATTCTATTCTGACGTCACAGAATAAAACAATTGAGGCGGGAAGAAGCCAATGAAGACGAGGGCAACACAATAATACTCGCTCTGTGCGGAGGAATCCGCAAACAGAAACAGTGCTCCGTTTCTATCTGTGCAATCCGCCTCCGGAAATTAAAACTGTAGGTTTCGATTATGGTTGTGTTTAATCAAGATTTTCATTTTGAACTCAATAGCAGGACGTGGAAGACATTTCGGAGCAATTATTGCGATCTAAATTGAAAAGAGAAAAGCTAATGGTTGCGAGGTCGTGTCTTCATTACCGTATACTTTGAGATCTGACGCTGAAAAGAAAAAGAATCAATAGAAGAAGCAGTAAAACTGTTGATTTTTTTTTTTTTCAATCCCTGCCTTTTTCATGCATGTTTTTGATCCTTTCTATTTATAATAGTTTGTTCCTAACTGTACGCAACGTTGGCACAGTTGTATACATTATTTCTGAAGCCCAATTATGACCCCGGTTTTTCTCCGGTTTTCTTCCGCGTAGTGGCGGATTTTCCTTTGCCGGGATGTCATTTAATCCCTTCGTTATTATTAATCTGGAATTTTGACTGCACATTAAATCTATGATTAATTTTGGAATAATACATTGATAACAGTATGTATTTGATTATTTTCTTTTTATAAATATTAAATGCGCCTTTGCCTTAGAGTCCTTGATGGGATGGTCCCTTGATTGATTCCAGAGAGAAAATTAATTTTTTTATTCCCCGCGTGGTCATACGCAGTTTCATACTGCTTTTAGGACAATAACGTTTATTTATTTGTTTAAGTTTCCGAACTGGACACTAACGAACATATATTACGTAATGGACTCGTTTTCGTTATGATGTCTTCCCATGGTGGGATCTATGGAACCTCCAAATTCGAACCTCCATCTCCATACTCAAAGTCAAGATTCATTACTCAAAGAAACTTTGACGGGAACGCATTGTTTATTAGTTTATTCTAAATAGTTTATTGTCCACAAGATAGTCATATGCAGTTTGTATCTGCTCTCTTGATAACAAATTATCGCCAAATTAATTAATTTATTATCAGCCTGACTTGATGTTGGTTCAGGGCTTGTACACAGTATAGCCAACGCTTTTACTTCGCCATCATCCATTAGAGAAATGATTACTGTACTTCGTGTTATATTGGCAGACCTGTCGAATGTCTTTAAACTGAAATCTATCGCTAACATCGGGCACCAATTATATTCTCTAGCATTTATGACGTTATTCTGTTCTTTTTTACATCAATCGTGTAGAACGAATATTACATTTAGTTTGTTGAGTTTTTAAATTAAATTTTTACAACAAATAGTCGCTTCTGTGACTGCTATTAATATATTTATTCGGATATTACTTAAATTTATAGAAGTTGACAATTCGTATTAGGTAGTCATATTGCATATTTATCGGTAGAGTTTCATGACTTAAAAGAACCTGCATTTGTTTACTCAAACAATCAGAGACAGAAATATTTCGTCACATTTCGTGGATTTCCACAGTTATATTAACTAGCAGAGTTATATTAACTCATCACTTGAGATTCCAGTGCCATTTTTTAAAATGCTTTTATTCTTTTTAATATAACATATCTTTCGGAATCAATAAAACAAAAATAAAACGCAAAATACTCGATCTGTGTTATCGTCAACTGCCTCTTTAAAATATTTAAAAACAAAAAAAACTTTTCAAGTTGACTATTTGATTCTTTTATTTTCATACACACAACACTGCAATGTTTATGACCTTCATCACGTATATAATAACATAAATTATATTATTAAACAATACATTTCTCAACGACGTAATACTTGTCTACTTCAAACAGGCACTTCTTTAATAAATATTAATAAAATGCGTAACATTTGGGAAGGACTATTTGCAAAAGAGGCAACGAACAAACGTGTTTCGTAGTAAACTTAGAATCGCGTAGTTTCAATGGGTTGTCTAACTTAAAGTAGTACTAGCGTAGGTAGAATTAAATCACAAAAATATATTAAATTGGCATAAATAAAAAGAGTAGCCTCGATTTATTGTAACTTCAATTTGAAAAACGTACCACACCGGTCATTTAAATGAAATAATTGACATTATAATTGTTGATCGTGTATTACATTGCGTCTTATGGAGAAAACACTTATTTTCTAAAAACGACCAAGTTTTAAATCACGAAAGTGATGGAAGTTTACTTTGATTTATAGTAAATTTTCCGTATTATTTTTTTCATCACTTTTATCTATAGGTCATCGGACATTGTAGCCCCCCCCCNATATTTTTTGGTGTGTTGTAGATCAGGAGGGTTTTTAGTGGGTAGGGTTGAATCATTCGACGAGTCATGTTGGCTCTCCCTAGTGCGTAAGTGCATTTTCCCTACCTGTAAAAGTTTTTCGGGCTCCAATGACCTTTGATGTCGACATGAGCCGTAAAGCCCCACCAAAAAAAAAGATTCGGTCGGTCGCCATGTTTGTTCTGATGCTCTTATGCTTTTCAAACGAGTCAAGCGAGTTCCTGAATATCGTACTATATTATTAACTGATAGATACAAATTAAATCATGGTTTTTATTAATAATTATACATATTGTTGTGTTTTAAAACAAATAGAATAATAATAATAAAGAAAAGAATGAAACATGTCAGTGACTTGACTAACTTGGAGTGCTGGTCCCACCTTAAGCGTTATGATTTCTTTGCCCGTAATAAAAAACAAACGAAGGGAATTATTATTACTTTTATTAATATTATTAAACAGTAGCGATTACTCGCAAAACACTTCCATTACTTTTATTCTTTTCAGAACTTTGCTTCTCAAATATAATTCACTTTAAGTGAACTTTGAGGCTGAACCAATACAAAATTACAGATTCTTATCATTTTTATTTCAAATCCGAAAACGATATTTCATTTTATCTTCAGTTAAAACGTTCTTCTGTCATGTTAAAAGAGATACCCTAGGTCAAAAAATTGTATTATATAAAAAACGCGCCGTTGTATTAAGATGGCTTAAAACTAATAAACATTCACTTTTGAGAGCAAAAATTAAGGTCACATCAGTAGTTATCGTGTTCTTTACGGTATTATCTGTGAATTATGAGGAATAAGGGTTTAAAATCAAAGTGTTTAATGAAGACAGCGCTGCATTCATCAAACATAACCTCAAACGTACCGCCTGTACAATCTCTTTTATTACCCACTCAGAAGATAAAGGAACACAATTCTTATCGTATATATTTTCCAACAACCCTTCCACTTGTTCTCTAATGAATGTTTGTGAACCGAATTATCAAGTTTTACAGCGGACGAGTTGTTTCGAAAGAGAAAATACAAATAAAACAAGAAATTCGATAAATGATTTTAAAATCACAAGGATGCATTGGGAATAGCATCACAAGTATCTCACAAGGGTCGTGATTCTTTTCATACAGAACTATGGAGATACTGTAAAATACAATGTGATAAATTAAAGTAAAAATAAGTACCATTTTAAATTTATTTTATCCTTAACCTCCCCCTCCGTCTCCATTTTCACATTCTCCATTTTCTCCGTTACGCATTTCCTCAAAACTCTGATTGACATCTCAATTTTCTTATTTGATTAAGACCGAATGATTTATATTGATCTCATGTGATTTTTACATTGTCATTTACAGTACTTTTACCTTTCATGTTTATTTAAGATTCTGTAGATTTCTTGTGTATTATGTTCTGTTTATTGTTATAGACCTCTGATGGTGGGAAAGCTCCTCGAAAAATGTCAGCTTTGTAAAAAATTATAACTTACTAAATAATTTCATTTTGTGTCCTCAACACGGATTAGAATTTCCACAAGACATCGGTTGCAACCAGGAACATTATCTAAATAACTGCTTCAAAAGTTAAGGAAACTAATAACAGTATTTCCTACGCCCTTTCATCCAACAAGGAAGCCCAGAAAACGTGTAAAATGTCGAATCTCATTTCTCACGTGTCACTTCATGACCTCACTTCCATTCTTCGAATTCTCTTCCTTGGAACGACGTCATGCCGCAGACCGAAATGCGAGTTCAGTCGCTTCATAAAACCACTTACAAGCATTTTCTCAATTCCCAACATCTCATAAACGCTCCAGTGAAATTGCGCATTTTATAAAAGCAAATAAACGCGTTAAGTACAGCGCCATCTCTCGGGAAAACATCTTAAGCAGACAGGAAATAGACAACGTCGCCGTAACATGGTTTACAAATTTACGCGAGAATTATTCAGCTGAACAAGTTCAGGCCATCTAGTTGCCGCGGCGACGTGGGAGAGGCGGGGAAAGGAGGGATAGACATCGTGGAGGGAGGGGGAGAAGGGGTGGATATGACGCTCATTAATCCAGATACGATTTATTACAAAATTATCCCTAGATCTTCATTTCTAAAAGGTACTTCCTTTTAAAAATATCCCATTTTGTCCCTTCGTTCTTACAAAATATATTCCATAACGTTGTACGACTGCAACGTGCATCACTTTAAACTCGTCGTAATACGCAAATGTGCCCACGATTTTTCGTTTCTTTTCTGCGTGACCGGACGAAGCAAATCACACAACTGAAGCATCAACTATCCACACCCGTGGCTCAGGTGGTATTGTCGTCGCTCATCACCTAGTCATCCCTGGTTCGTTTCCCGACGGGGCCAGACTTGTAGCTTTCTCACATTAATGTCCCAGTACACGTAGCTGGAACTACTGAAAAGCAAAACCTTCCTTACTTCCTCTATCCAGCTCAATAACTCTAACTATTACTAATTACTTCTACTAACCCCTCCACGTGGGCCAAGTTGTTGGTAAAACCAGCTAAGCGACCCGCCTATACTAATACCATTCTACCCTCCTACCTCCTATCGCTCCAAGTAGATAAGTTTCAATAGCACTAAGCTACATTTCCCATTTACAAACACAATATTTAAAAGTGGTCTATATCGACCCCCCCCCCCCNCTTGGGGGTCCGCGAAGGTAGATCTCATTTAAGCAGGTCGTGACCTTAGTTTTGGCTGCTTTCCATGAACGGAATAATCCACATACAGTGTATGTATGTTATGTGTATGTCGTACCTGTTACTCTTCCCTTATTATGGAATATCGCGAGAAAGCTTTTAATTGCTTTTCCGTCTTCATGCGCATGGAGTAAAAGGGGTTTCAGCGCGGTTGCCAATCTTCTAACAAAAAAAGAAAACAGGCTGAACATCACTGACCGAGGAGATTTGAGATTAAATGTATCTAAATTAATGCCAAATGTTGAAAATCAGGTTCATTTCTCCCACTAAAAGCATTTATTGTTTGCTTACTTATTTTATGTAACAGATATTAAATTTTAATTTGGTTGGTTTTAATTTGAATTCAATTAATAAATGTATAAAAAGTAACGTGTTTCTTTTTCAGTTCTTCACATAACAGTTAGAAATTTAAATCTTTCAAAGTGAATAGCACTATACAAGGTGTCAAAAACACGCACGAAGTTGACAAATTTGCAAAAATTCAAAATCAGATAAGTAGGAGGGTCACCCTAAAACCGAATAACATCGCAAGTGGTCCACGAAACAAAGAAAGTTGAAGAACATTAGAAAGTGTGTTGACGATTCCCAAACATTTTCCTTTCCGAGATAATAGCACTTTAAAATTACATTAAAAAAACGCTACTATACTCATTAATTGTAAAACGATGTAACTTGACTTCTCGATTTAAGGCAATTGAAATCCCTGACGCGTTTGCTAAACAATAAACAAATTCGTAGGGAATTGTCTTGAGTTACGAACTGATCCATTATATAGTATCATGTACTATTCATAACTGTTCTCATGTCGCGATGAAGGCCGTGTCCTGCGTGGTCGACAAACGCGTGCGACGACGTGCGACAACGTGCGACAACTTCAAGCGACAAGATTCAAACACACTTGTAGTTTCGAGACTGTCCTACTTGTGAGCGACGGCGTCACTATAGCGCTACAAACGCGACATTCGACGACGCTTCAATTTCAAACTTGCTTCAGTTTTGTCGCGCGTCAAACGCTACATTTTATCCACGACCTACTTGATCATACAAGAGATCATTGTGCAAGTACGATCAAGTTCGTCGTGATCTCGTCCGAAAGGGTTTTGTGCAAGTTTCGAGATATAAAAAACGTCTCTTAATGAAATTTTGATAGGAGAAGTATGCAAGAGACGTCCCCCATGGGTCCCCTTTATTTTTTCGCGTATTTTATGCGACGCCATCAGGTTTAAACGCATGACACTCAATCCTGGCGACGCGACGCTACACTTTTGTCGCTTGAAGTTGTCGCGCGCTGTCGCACGCGTTAGTCGCCCAAGCGCAGGACGCGGCCTAAATTGTTAATGCTTAATATGAAACCCAGTAAAAGTTGTTTAGAGCTAGAAGATATGGGGGAATGTACTATTCGCCATATTACTCAGGGAAATAAAATACACATGCTACATAAAAGGAAACATTCATATTTTCATACAGAATAAAGGTTAGATTCAATTCTATTAGTTTGCTCTCGTCTAACATATTAATTTTTAAATTTAAATTGATTTTAATTGTGATCAGTTCAAAAACGGTGTTGCAAACAGCACGAATAGCAACTTTAGTGCATTGTGTTTTTAATTAATACTACTTACAAAAAATGCAATATGCATATAAGCTACAATATGTTCCTGATTCACTTTAAAATTGAATATGCGTAGCCTAAGAGGTCTCCGAAGGGTAATTCGATATTAAAAAATTAAAATAACTATCCTTTCTATCAACCGTATTCGAAAATTGCCAAAACAATGATATAAA
The DNA here is from genome assembly GCA_002313205.1 of Laupala kohalensis. Classification (NCBI taxonomy): domain Eukaryota; kingdom Metazoa; phylum Arthropoda; class Insecta; order Orthoptera; family Trigonidiidae; genus Laupala; species Laupala kohalensis. The sequence continues at coordinate 1,494,343 of NNCF01126490.1, forward strand.
CAGAAAATGTTTTGGGGGATTTTTTAATTATAGATTTTATGATAAGTCTAGTGGTGCGTAACACAGAATTTTCCGTTTTAGAATTTCTTTTACCGTGCCAAATCGGATGATATGAATCTCGATCGTTGAATAGCAGGCGTACCAATATTCTGTTTCATGAATAATAATTCCAACAAGCGTGTGCAGTACTCCATCGTAATTCGTTACAGTTCGGAATAATAAAGAATGCCCATGGCTCATACATAACCATGCACAAGGAACGTCGACAGTGGCTCTCAGAAGAAGGAAACTCCACTTCAAACATCGATTCTTCATTTGTTACTTTTCTTCAACGATCGCGTGCTTCAACTGTTGTTAATTGGGTCTCTTTCCAACGAACGTTAAACCCCTATCCGTATGTTAGAAAATAGCACGCTGAAAAACTAAACTCAGAATACAATTTTTCTTAATCCCTTTCACTTTATTGTAAGTACGGAGAAAGATTAATAATGTTGATAAATTTTAATCTTGACATATTGCCCGATCTGTATTGAGCCTTAAACGAAAGCAGTGGTTTATTCGAATTTTATCCGACTACACATCTGTCCAAGCACAGCGATTCTGGCACAAGGGTTTAAAAAATTTAATGTATATTTCGAACGTATAATAATACCTGCTTTTTATCAAGGTATGCACTCAAGAATTCTTATCTAAAAGACACTTCATCTGAGAAATAATATACTTCGGAAAATTTCTCGAAAACAGCCTCAAACATTTTGTAAGCATTTTCAGTTCACTAATGAAAATTCGAGAATGTTACATCCGTATGAGTGGTATTCCTCGTGACAGGGTGGCAAAGGCACATTAAAACATTTTATCCCTAATGCTCTACAAATCGGGGAACTATATACGAAACACTCGTAAATCGTTAATAAATGCAAATCTACCCAGCAGAGACAAAAGTTTTGGAAAACAAAATAGATATAAAACGAAACATACAATAAGCAGTAAATTAGTATACTTGCTCAGAACTTTTTAAAGTAAGTATGTACTAGTTTCAGTGAACTACAAACACCGAATTCGAATGTTGTCGTTCCGTAAATTGTCGTAAATGTTTTTTTAATATTCACCAATATCACGAAGTGTGATGAAATGAACTAATTTACTGTCGAGAAAGCATTAAAATCTACGCATGGCTTCGCGGAAAACACTAAACTAATTTACTATCAGGAACAAAACAAGAGATGTCCCATGAAAATGTCGCCAAAAAATCTGAGAAGTCTTTGGTGCTAAATTTAGCACAAATCGAAAATGCAGCTCATATAAAAAAAATTACTTTTTGCCTATATATATTACTCGGTCACGTGATCACGTTGCCTGTTGGAGTAATGTAACCTTATGTGTTATTTAAATTATAAGTCAAATTCAAGTTTATTTGCCGACACGATGGTATTCAGCTGCCTAAACAAATGTTGGCAAGTGTCACGGTTGTCTAGGTTTTAAATAGAGTCATCTTTTGAGTTTTAGATAGTGGGGCTAGACAGAGAATCAATGCACGCACTACCCCATACAAATTGTAATAAAATATATTAAAAATTGTATCACATATATTACAAACCGTATTGAAATATTATAAACCAATGATACAATTTTCCCTTCGAAACTCATTTAAATAACACATGAGAGAAGGTCGTTTTGTCTCGGATCTCATTACAGTATTAGTTCTATACGTGACGTCACATACACTCCAAGACATGTTTCTTTCCTTCGAAGAAGCTTCAGAGCAAAAAAGCATGAACGGAAACGCATTAAGTCATCGTCCTCAATGCGGTCAAAGCCGGTTTGTGACAGCTCTCTTGGCAATAAATTATTAATTTCAGTTTTTCATCTAACTGGCGTGATGGTGGTACAGAGCTTGTACTCAATGCAGCCAACGCTTTTCCTTCGCCATCATATTAATATATGTAATAATATTCGCGTTATGTTGGCAGGACATTCGAATTTCTGAAAAATTGTATCCATCGCCGACTTCGGACCCCAATTCAATTCGCGAGCTCTTGTGGCGATTTTCTGCTGTTTGTCTATCGAGCGCGTAGGACGAATATTGCGTTGTGTCTTAGTACAAAACTTTATTGTCAAAAAAGCTGACCACGTGGAGGACAACAAGCTAATTTACACTCCGGAAGCAAGCGACCACCCCATCAATTCCGAGGCAGGGGAGCATTTCAGCCCTTTACTCCTTAGATAAGAATGAAAAAAGTTCGTCACGTGCTATAATTATAGTATCAGTATGCGGTGTTATTAACTTGTATTTCTTTACAGCAAATAGTCGCTTTTGTGACGACTATAAATATTTATTCGGATATAACTTAAATTCTTAGAAGTTGGCAATTCGTGTTAGGCAGCCATATTGGCAAAGTCACATGACTTGGAGAATAGAAGACAACGTAACGTGACAACAGAAACTCTGAAACCAACAAAAGCAAAACAACAAGGGACACAAATTAGATAATACTCCTTGGGAAAGACCTCATCCTGAATGATTTAAGAGATATTACGAGCGTTAGATGATCCCGCGTGACTCAAACGTTCAATGGAGAAGATCCGGAGCAAAGGAGATTTCTTGAATGAATGGCAGTTGAAAGGAGGAGAGCACGTGTTCCTTCACAATGAGGCCCCCGTTCGCCGGGAGAAAGGAATAGATTAAGTCCGTCCGGTGGCTCAGGTGTCAGCGCTCTTGCTCATCCCCAAGTCATCCCGGGTTTCATTCCCGGTGGGGTCAGAAAGAAATTTGTAGCTTTTCACATGAATGTCCCAGTTGAAGTAGCTGTGACTACTGAAAAGCGAACCCTCCTTCCTCTATCCACATCCTACTAGTATCAATAACTCTATTACTAACCACTTCTACTAACCCCTCCACGTGGGCCAAGTTCGTAAACCCACCTACTAACAATAGCTCCTTCCACCCACCTCCTACAGCACATCGCCCCATATAGATAAGCCTCAATAACATGCTACTTTTCCCATTTACAAATACTATAAATAAATTTTTTTAAATGATGTTCTTTTTTATTGTTCCTTTTCATAGGAAGGGATTCATGACGATCGGGGTAGAACATAGAATCAGCGTAGAGGCATATGTCATGCAGCAAAGCAAAAGCAAAAGCAAAAGCACCTCCAGGAGGACACAAGTGCCGGCGGCGGGTT